>BHEV01008096.1:0-11005 GCA_004319985.1 Emydocephalus ijimae
TGAAGGCTCTGTTAATGGCCAATCAGATTCCCCTGAACAGGCCAATCCGATCCTGCCATTTAACAGCCAATCAGAAGTGCAAGGCCAGAACCCTGCACTTAACTCCAAGCTCAAGATAACTTTATTAAACCTTATGCATTCACAACAGAAAGTGATTTACTTCAAACATCCCTGCAAGTCTTTCCCTCTCTCTCTTCCTCCCTCCCTCCCTCTGAGAAAGCGAGGGAGGGAGGAAAGGGGAGAGAGAGAGAGAGAGAGAGAGAACAAGCAAAAATGAAACTAGAAACAACTTCATATAAGAATATTTTGTGCCTATGTTTCTCTCTCTCTCTCTCTTTCTTCCTCCCTCCCTCCCTCTCTCTCTCTCATTCTCTCTCTCTCTCTCTCTCTCTCTCTGTGTGTGTGTGTGGTGTGTTGGTATACTGTCCCTTAGAACATAATCATCTGATGCTCTATGGCTTTTTCCACTTCCTGCACCACACATAAAGCCCAGTAAAGTGTTTCCTTTTTTTTTTTCTGTTTTACGAAACATGTGCAGCAAGTGCATTGTAGTACTTTGAATGGGCATACAATGGAAAAAATGTTCATATTATAATATGTAAGCAGCTAAGCACCCTATACATCCTCAGGCCACTCCTAGCCTGCTGGGAATGAAAACTCCAGTGGAAGTTTCTTGCACCATATGCAGAGCAGTGTTTCCTCCCTCAATGAGCAAAGCAAGAAAGATCCAACTGACTGGTGCCCATCATCATACACAAATATTCCATTCCAAATAGCTGTTGTATGCTTTGTCCCCAGGCTCCAATCTCTGCCCTCAACGGTTGTTTTGTGCTGAACTTCTTGCTGTGGATGGCTGGATCTTTTAAACACAGAGAGAATAAAACCAGGCTCAGGATCCAATCTGAGAAAGACGTTCTCTGAGGCTCAGTACCAGCATGAGTCTGAAAGCTTGGAAAACTAAACTTCTGGTCCTAGAGACCAACTCAGATTACATCCTGCAACATTATCCTGGGACATGTATTTTGCCTTCATTCGTGAAAAACAGCTTCAGTTGTAGAATAATGAATAGCAAATATTTTTTTGTGAGGGGGGACCCTTTAAAAGAATTTAATTGCATGCAATTGTTAATGTTTTATTAATTTTCCTCTTCTAGTCCAAGGGATAGCAGATTTTCTTTAGATGCCTTTGCTCCCAATGATTCTAGCTACACAGTAAACATAGTTAAAGGCTCAGAATGGAAAATCCCAAACGATAAGTCTTTTTTAGCATAGAATGAAAAGTTGGGCAATTTAAATCAGCACAACATTAATCTCTGGTGGCATCTCTATTTTTTTTAACTCTAACCAATGAGAAGAAACTGGTCTTCAGCCACATGCTAACTTGGTTCAGAAGAAAATATAAAGCTATTATTAATAATCTTATTCTCTGTGATTTTGCCTTGTATAATGAATATGAAACTAACATATGACTTAAGGTAAATGTATTTAATTCATGCCAATTTCCTCTTTCTGTGAATGCATATGTACTGTATATATGTGGGTGAATATGTGTGAATGTATGTCTGTGCATGTGCACACAGACAAATAAACATACATATTTATAAATATGCATATGCACACATTGAGTACAGCCCTTTGAAAACAAAATGAATGTAGTCTATGAGATTTTCTTTTAAGATGCAGCAGTAACCCACACAGCACAAAAGGTTCTGATAAATGAGGTTTGTTAAGGATAAAGTTCAGTAATTGTCTTTTAGGAGAAAGGTCATAAAAACTTGGAAAAGAGGTTAATAGAACAGTATTAATTGCTTTTATGCTGGCTGATGGAGAAGTGTGCAGTGTTCCTATGAATAAAAAGCAAGAATGAAGATGCTGCCCATTACCCAAAGTTAGGTCAAGTTTCAAAAGGTCATCTTTATCCCTAGTGTGCCCAGAAATGACAAATTAGAAAGAATAAGAAGTATTATCAAGGTTTTCCATTCAATTACTTTAACAGAAAACTGCAGGAAGGAGCTGTCAGAAAAAGCCCAGAATTACAGCCATTTTTTTGTGGAGATGGCAAAGGGAGTTCGCATGAGAGGACACTCAGCACACTACAGCCATCATATTTTACAAGCTTGACCTCTTATTTTTGTATTATCAAAATGCCAGTTATTACAGGTGTGTCAAGAGCTCTGAGATACAGTTTGTCATGGCTAAGAAGGTTCATACTATACTCCATTACCTCACATGATGTAGTTGTCAAGAGGAAAGGGGGTTTGGTCTCCATCTTGAAACAGTCCCAGACAGAATGATGTTGGCCGGGAGATCCATGTTGGAGCTTCTTTTTTATAGAAACAAGATTGGGATTGAGTTATTGAAGGAGAAGAAAGCAATTATTTTTACCTGCTGTGTTACTGACTGCAGAATATTCTTTCCAGGCGCTTTAACTTGAGTAACTTTTGATGCACATAAATAATCCTATGCATTAATAAAGCAGTTTTAAAAAGCACTCTTGATATAGATATGTAGAAGGGGACCATTAAAAAAAAAATAGAGGGAACTGATGCATAGCATTCTGGGCAACATCCAAAAGCATAAAAAATAACAATGGAAAATCTGAAGTACTTATTATCCTTCTGAAAAAGGGTTAGGTAATTCAGAAATTTTCCAAATTTGTCTTATCTAACTGCCAATATCAAATACATTCCAGACTGAGTCAATTTCATTTAATTTTCTGTGAATTATTAAAATATGTTCATATATATTAGGAAATATTACATTATAAAATATTATAAAATACATAATATTGTCCTCCTTTAATTGTACTCTTCTATGGAGCCTTTCCTAATTTATACAACCACGCATAACATTGGTCTTTTTAAAAGCATTTTTCTCAACATTCATTTTTGGACACTGATTTGAAAGGCATACACTTTGAAGCTGCAAAAATATGCATTTTAATGACATTTTTGAGACAAGGAATGTTTTGAGAAGGATGCTTACAGACTCCATGAATTATGTGCTTGTCTGTCTCATGACAAGTTTCATTGTGCTGGATCACATCATTACACTTGAAAAGACTTCAAATTTATGACAAATTACTTCTATATCCCTAATGCAGATGTGGAGAATTTTGGGCATAACTTTGGGGAAATAATTGCATTTGTTAATAACTGGACACCACCCTCAATGTTTATGAGTTTAAATATATTTTGAATGATCTTTAACAACTTGCATTTTCTCAAGTTCCTTTTCATAGTTATTAGATCAGATGTACAATATTATCGGCTTAAATTTTTAAACTGCATTTGCAAACAGGTTATAATTTTGCTGCTAGCTTTTCATTTATTTTTGTTAGGCCTAAATGTAAATTCAATTATTCTTCTCATATTTAAATTGTTGTACTCTTTGAGGGATTTTTTCCCTGAAAAGGAGTAGATTTATAAATGTTGTGAACTAATAAAAATACTCAAATAAAGTTTATCAAAAGCTTTAGAAAATAGCAGGGTTCTAGCCCTGCACTTCTAATTGGCCGATAATAGCGATATCGGATTGGTCCATTCAGGAGAATCTGATTGGCTGTTAACGAACCACTCTCATTGGTTAAGGGGGTTAACACTCCACGTTTCCTATTGGTTACTAGAGCAGCAGCTTGCCTATAAAAGGGCTGCTTTTGCTCTAGGGTTTTGCTCTGTTCAGAATGTATAATAAAGAGTTGAAGTTCACTGTTCACTTTCTCGTCTCCGTTCCTTGCACCCATGTGCAGAACTTAACACTGGCGACGAGGGTGGGATACGGAGACATCAGAGCTGACTGAACACTACAGAGCACTAANAACCATACCACCCGCTCCATTCAACCCGGCACAAGAAGACTGGGACTCATACATGGACCGGTTCCAGATGTTTTTGGAGACCAACAACTTGAAGGATGCCACTACTGGGAAAAAGAGAGCGGTATTCCTGACTCACTGCGGACTTGCCATTTTCAAGAGGGCCAAGGCACTGGCAAAGCCAGCTGAGGTGAAATCCATGGACTGGGACGTCCTCAAGCCCCTCCTACGGGCCCACTATGCACCTACCGTACCAACGCTTGTACGAAGACATGAATTTTACCAGAGAGACCAGCGGAAAGGAGAAAGCATTGCAGATTTCATCGCGGATCTCCGGAACCTGGGAGGCCTCTGTGGGTTCGCCGACCTTGAAGAAGCTCTGAGAGACCGAATAGTTCTGGGATTAGATGCACCGCATGTGCAAAGCAAGCTGATGGCGAAAAGCGACATCAGCCTTGCAGATACCATAGCTGATGCTACTGCAGCAGAAGCAACCAGGAAGTCGGCCGCCCGAATGCACCGCACCAACGCCCCGCTCCGCCAACTCGCCGGCGAAAACTCACTCGCCTTGAGGGACATGCAACGGCAACCCACAACGAGGACCTCGAATCGTCATCAGAAAGTGATGAGGAAGAAGTCAACCGGCTCCGGTCTGAACGAGACCAATGCCACCAGCATAACCAGAGACTGCAATATCAATGCGCAGGCTGTGGGGCAAACCACCCACGATCAGACTGCAAATTCCTCGACGCGCTCTGCCATATTTGTGGGAAGAGAGGCCACATCGGAAAGGTCTGTCGAAGCAAGATAGGAGCCAGCCCATTTCAGATGGGGACCAACTATCGCCAACCCACAGGAAGTCGTCCTGTGAATCGGTAACATTCGAACCACCAATGGAACAACCACTCCTACAGAAATAAACCACTAGCCCATTCAACAAAACAAGAAGAGGCACACCAAACCATCACGATTGGTCACGCATCATTATTAGATGCAAGGAAAATCTGAGTGAAGGTCGCCAACGAGAACCAGCCCTGCGTGATGGAAGTCGATTCAGGATCATCCCTCTTGATGGTTTCCTGGAAGACCCTGAAACAATTGATCCCTGCCGTCCGGCGGCAAGACCTCAGAACCCAAAGAATCATTCTCAAGGACTATCAAGGAAACTGAATTCCGGTCGTTGGATCCAGCCTGGTCAGGATCTCATTCAAAAATCGTACTGCATCCTTACCATTGACCGTCATCGACCATGATCAGCCTAGTCTGTTAGGCCTTCAATGGTTCGCTCCACTTGGGATTGAGGTAGCCGGCATTCACCAAACCAGCAGCGACAACTGGGAGGAGACCCTCATCCAGGAATTCCAGGCTGTTTTTGCAGACAAACTAGGCCAGTACAAGGGGACCCCGATATCATTTAACCTTAACCCTGAAGTGGCCCCCATCTGCCTGAAGCCTCGTCGAGTCCCTTTTGCCCTTAAACCAAAGA
This sequence comes from Emydocephalus ijimae, assembly GCA_004319985.1. NCBI lineage: Eukaryota > Metazoa > Chordata > Lepidosauria > Squamata > Elapidae > Emydocephalus > Emydocephalus ijimae. The sequence goes on from BHEV01008096.1 coordinate 5,300, forward strand.
TTGATGAGCAGCTTGATAAATTAATAGCCCAGGGTGTTTTAGAACCAACCGACCATGCTCCTTGGGAAGCCCCAATCGTAACACCCATCAAACCGGATGGATCGTTAAGGATTTGTGGGGATTACCATGCCACCCTGAATCACATCCTTCAACAGAGCTCTTACTCGGTACCAGTGGTACAACACCTCCTCCATTCCCTGGGGGGCGGAAAGGTCTTTGCTAAATTGGATTTAGCACAGGTGTACCAACAACTGCCTGTTGATAAAAAAACAGCAGAGGCACAAACGATCGTTACGCACCGAGGCGCTTTTAAGTGCAACCGACTCCAATTCGGAGTTAGCGCAGCCCCAGGGATCTTTCAGAGCTTGATGGAGAGACTGTTACAGGGAATAAAGGGGTCGTACCATACTTTGATGACGTTTTAATTGCTGCCCCTAATAGAGAAATACTAAAGGAGCGTCTTAGACTCATTCTCCAGAAATTTAAAGACTCTGGCCTTCAAGTTAAAAAAAATAAATGTCAACTGTGTACAGATAAAGTAGAGTTCCTGGGATACCCAATTGATAAACAAGGCATTCACCCCACCAGTAGCAAGTTAAGAGCAATCAAGAATGCCCCAAGACCCAGAAACAAGACTGGTCTCCAAGCTTTCCTGGGGCTTATTAATCTTTACAACATCTTCCTGCCCCACAAAGCGACCATTGCCGAGCCCCTACATCAGCTTCTCAACAAAAAATCAACCTGGGTTTGGGGGCACCGAGAGGAACACGTGTTCCGACAACTTCCAGAACACGCGTTCCGACCTATTAACTTCAGATGCTGTTTTAATGCAGTATAACGAGACTTTGCCTTTAACAATCACATGTGACGCATCACCATTTGGAGTAGGAGCCATTTTGAGCCATGTGTTACCAAACGGTAGTGAAGCCCCTATTGCCTATTTTTCAAGAACTCTATCAAAGGCTGAACATAACTATAGTCAAATCGATAAAGAGGCTCTTGCTGTTGTATCTGCTGTGAAACGGTTTCATGAATATGTTTATGGACGAGTTTTTACTATTGTTACCGACAACAAACCTTTGCTGGGGAATATAGCGGGAGACAAGCCAACCCCCTATATATTATCACCAAGAATGACTCGCTGGTTGGAGTTTTTGGCTGCGTACAATTATAAGCTGCAGCACCGCCCAGGGAAAGCCATTCCGCATGCAAACGCATTGAGCCGTGCACCACTTCCAGAAACTGTCGATGACCCAGCTCTAACCCTAATGACACTCCAGATTGAAATGCTGCATTCACCACCGCTGACCACTAGAGATATCACAATCGAAACAAAATGCGATCCTATCTTAAAGCGGGTTCTTAGCTGGGTCGAACAAGGATGGCCAGTAAATCAAACCCCTGACGACTTCATTCCCTTCAAGAATCGACAAACGGAACTTTTCTCGCAAAAGGGCTGCATCCTGTGGGGGGATAGAGTCGTCGTCCCAGAGCAGTTACAACGAGTGGTACTAAAGACACTGCATGAGGGTCACCCCGGCATCGTGCGCATGAAAGCGCTCGCACGAAGCTACGCGTGGTGGCCGGGCATCGACAAACAAATCGAAGCCTGGGTAAAGACTTGTTATAAGTGCCAGGAGGTTAGCAATGCCCCACCAAAAGCAACTCCAACAGAATGGGAAACACCTCGGGGACCATGGTCCCGCATTCATATTGACTTTGCGGGACCTACTAAGGGACATACGTTCCTATTAACCGTGGATACCTATTCAAACTGGCTCGAGATCCACATAATGAAGAGTACCACAACCGAGTCCATCATCCGGAAGTTGAACAGATTATTCGCGACGCATGGACTGCCAGACATTCCGGTCTCCGACAACGGACCCCAGTTTACCGCTCTACCCTTTGAACAATACTTAGCGGACCGGGGTATTCGCCATGCGCTAACTTCGCCAGTGCACCCTGTGGCTAACGGAAGAGCTGAGCGCATGGTACAGTTTGTTAAAAAAAACCCTCTACAAGATGGACTATGGGGACATTGAAGATAAGATAAATAGAATACTCCTTCTCCAACACATCACTCCGTACATCGTCACCAACAAGACTCCAGCGGAACTATTGATGGGATGCAAACTCCGCTCCCACCTCGACTGGCTTCACCCGTCTTACGAGCCAGAGAAACCCCGTGGATCTAGCGGAAAATGCCACGAGTTCCAGATAGGTGACTTAGTTTTCGCCAGAAACCTCTCTGGCGAACCGTTGTGGATCGAGGCCACTGTTATTCAAGCCACTGGACCCAGGTCGTACCGGGTGAAAACCTGCGATGGAAAAATATGGAAACGCCATATTGATCAGCTTCGCTCGAGGCTACAACCTAGTTTCCGCGACTCCGGTAACTCCCAAACTGAGGGGAGAGGGTATATCGAAGAAACCGAATTCGAGATGGCAGAAAGCAGGAACGAAAGAAGACAGCCATTGGGCTTGACAAGTGAAGAAGAATCAAGGATGGGGGTGGCCTCGCCACAGAGGAACAACCCAACAGAGACAAGCCCTCAAGGGCCAGAGGACAACGACGAGAACACTAGCGGCACCAAGTCGTCCAACGAAGAACCACCAGACCCAACTTGCCTGAAAATACCCCGCCAAAACAGGCTTACGGACAAGAACCAGTGGAACAGCGTAAATCCAATAGACAGTCGAAGCAACCTTCCTACCTCAGAGATTACATCACCGCACCCCCCAAATGGAACCTGGGGGGAAGGGGTGTTGTGAACTAATAAAAATACTCAAATAAAGTTTATCAAAAGCTTTAGAAAATAGAAGGGTTCTAGCCTTGCACTTCTGATTGGCCAATAATAGCGATATCGGATTGGTCCGTTCAGGAGAATCTGATTGGCTGTTAACGAGCCACTCTCATTGGTTAAGGGGGTTAACACTCCACGTTTCCTACTAGAGAGCAGCTTGCCTATAAAAGGGCTGCTTTTGCTCTAGGGTTTTGCTCTGTTCAGAATGTATAATAAAGAGTTGAAGTTCACTGTTCACCTTCTCGTCTCCGTTCCTTGCGCCCATGCGCAGAACTTAACAATAAAGAAGGAAGAAGAAGAACAGAAAGTTTAATATTTACACTGCAACTGTATTTTGAATTGTTTTACATTACATACATGGCTAGGAAATACTATATGTTCCACTTTTTAAAAATGTAATGTTACATGGTTATAAGTAGAACTAATTGATGAATAAACATGTCTCTGGCATATATCAATTTTTAAGTCAAACTTTTAATTCATCAATTTCATTTTTTACTAAAATGAGCCAGGAGGCTAGAAATATTGTGTTAAAACAGTGACTGCTAATCTACATAGACAATTCTGTGGTAAGTATGATTAAAATAGAGCCGTATTCATCTAAATGAGTTTTCTACATTAAAATCAATGCCATATGCAGAAGAGATTACTGGAAACCACTTGATGACATGGTAGTGAAGTCACCTTGGGGATTGAGGGACTAAGAAAATTCTTAAGGAAATTAAGGCCTATGGCAACAACTTTCCAGCCAAGGTTTACAAAACAAAAGTCTGAGTCCAGAACAGGGCCACCCGGAAGTTAGTCCCTTGAAATATAACCTATTCATAAGCCAGTGAAGGAAATAAGGAAATAAGCATGGTTGGAAAACTGCACATAAATTACAGATGAGGGTGAAATATATAAAAGGAATCGAAGGAAAGGTTAAAGAGAAATTGTTAAGTTCTGTGCATGGGCGCAAGGAATGTAGACGAGACGGTGAACAGTGAATTTCAACTCTTTATTAATCATTCTGAACAGAGCAAAAACCTAGGGCAGCAGCAGCCTTTTTATAGACAAGCTGCTGATCTAGTAACCAATGAGAAACGTGGAGTGTTAACCCCTTTAACCAATGAGAGTGGCTCGTTAACAGCCAATCAGATTCTCCTGAATGGACTAATCCGATATCGCTATTATCGGCCAATCAGAAGTGCAGGATTAGAACCCTGCTATTTCTAAAGGTTTGATAAAACTTTATTTAAGCGTTTATTAGTTCAAAACACCCCTTCCCCCCGGGTTCCGTTTAAGGGCTGCGGTGACGTAATCCCTGAGGTATGAAGGTTGTTTTGACTGTCTATTGGATTTACGCTGTCCCACCGGTTCCTGTCTGTAACCCTGTTTTGGTGGGACGTTTTTGGGCAAGTCGGGTGCCGGTGGTTCCTCATTGGATGACTCGGTGCCGCTAATGTCCTCGTTGTTGTCCTATGATCTTTGCAGGCTTGCCTCTGTTGAGGTGTTCCTCTGTGGCGAGGACACGCCCCTCCCTGATTCTTCTTCATTCGTTTTGCCCGATTGCTGACTTCTTTTGCTCCTGCTTTCCACCATCTCAAATTCGGTTTCTTCGACATCCCCTCCCCCCTCAGTTTGGGAGCTACTGGAGTCACGGAAACTAGGTTGTAGCCTCAAGCGAAGCTGATCTGTATGGCGTTTCCATATTTTTAAGTCGCAGGTTTTCACCCGATATGACCTGGGTCCAGTGGCTTGAATTACACTTGCCTCGACCCACAACGGTTCGCCGGAAAGGTTTCTGGCGAAAACTAAGTCATCTATCTGGAACTCGTGGCATTTTCCGCTAGATCCGCAGGGTTTCTCTGGCTCGCAAGATGGGTGAAGTCGGTCGAGGTGGGAACGGAGTTTGCGTCCCAAAAATAGTTCAGTTGGAGTCTTGTTGGTGACGCTGTGTGGAGTGATGTGTTGGAGAAGGAGTATTCTGTTTATTTTATCTTCAATGTCCCCATAGTCCCTTTTGTAAAGGTTTTTTTTTAACAAATTGTACCATGCGCTCGGCTCTTCCGTTATCCGCAGGGTGCACTGGCGAAATTAGCGCATGGCGAATACCCAGGTCCGCTAAGTATTGTTCAAAGGGTAAAGCGGTAAACTGGGGTCCGTTGTCGGAGACTAGAATGTCTGGCAGTCCATGCGTCGCTAATAGCCTGTTCAACTTCCAGATGATGGACTCGGTTGTAGTTCTCTTCATTTCGTGGATCTCGAGCCAGTTGGAATAGGCATCCACTGTTAGTAGGAACGTATGTCCCTTAGTAGGTCTCGCAAAGTCAATGTGGATGCGGGTCCACAGCCCTCGGGGTGTTTCCCACTCTGTTGGAGTTGCTTTAGGTGGGGCATTGCTAACTTCTTGGCACTTTAAACAAGTCTTTACCCAGGCTTCGATCTGTTTGTCGATGCCCAGCCACCACGTGTAGCTTCGTGCAAGCGTTTTCATGCGCATGATGCCGGGTTTACCCTCATGCAGTGTTTATAATACTGCTCGTTGTAACCGCTCTGGGACGACAACTCTCTCCCCCCATAGGATGCAGCCCTTTTGCGAGAAAAGTTCCGTTTGTCGATTTTTGATGGGAATGAAGTCATCAGGGGTTTGTTCTACTGGCCATCCCCGTTCGACCCAGCTAAGAACTTGTGTTAAGATAGGATTGTGTTTTGTTTCGAACGCGATTTCTCTAGCTGTTAGCGGCGGTGAATGTAGCATTTCAATATGGAGTGTCATAAGGGTTGGAGCTGGGTCGTCGATGGTTTCCGGAAGTGGTGCATGGCTCAGCGCGTCAGTGTGGGGAATGGCTTTCCCCGGGCGGTGTTGCAGCTTATAATTGTACGCAGCCAAAAACTCCAACCAGCAAGTCATTCTAGG
>BHEV01008097.1:0-17002 GCA_004319985.1 Emydocephalus ijimae
AACATTCCAATTATCTATTTCAAAGACAAATGCTGCAATAATAAGTTTATAATAACATCAACGCAATAGTCAATTAAACTAAACATTTTAGACATTCCCTTTAATATTTTATTAAATTTTAAAATCTATCATTACTAAACATTTTAGTATTTTAATCTTTTATTAGATCTTATAAAATTCTAATTTTCTATTTCTAATACAAATACTACGATACTNGTACATTACCCTTTATCCCTAAAAAAAAAATTGCTTTTTCCCATCTTGTTTCATACCTTTGTGGCTTTTTTCCCCCTTTTCCCTTCCTTTCTTATTCCACCTGGCCTTTTTATCCCCCCCCCCCCTCCTAACCTCCGCCTTTTTAACTTCCCCTCTCTGTTGTATTCCTTTTTTCTTTTGCTTTCTAAAATTGTATTGGTTTTGCATCTTATTTTTCTTTTTCTTGGGTGTTTTTTTAGGTCTTAAGTCCTTCATTTTCCTTCCTCTCTTTCTGCTTTCTTTCTTAATCAAGCTTTTGGATTCATTAAAGATGGCTTCTTCTTCTTCCTCCATCAATTGTTGTGTTTGCTGATAACTAGCAAATGCCATTTCTAAAAAGTGAAAGGCTTCTCCCACAGCGTCCTTGCCTTCTTTCTGTTTTTCCATATTCCTTTCTTAGTTCATCAACAGATAAAGCCATAATAAACCTTTTCTTCTTTTCTTTTTTTCCCCCCTCTTCTTCTTCTTAAAACAACCAAGATGTTTCAAAGCTTGAAACAGTTCCTCAAAGTCCCAGAGTCATCAAGCAGTCCAAACAGAGCACAAAGTTCTTCCCTTTGCACTTTCTCTTCCTGGGGTAATATCAATTGAAAAGAAAAAACCCAGTCTGTATTTTAAAGCCTTATTGCAATTAACTTCTTGTCTGAAAATCTTCAAGGCATCTCCTCCAACAAGATCCTAATATAATTTTTTTTTTGTTCTCTCCCTTCCCACTTGTAACAAAAAGCTTTAAATTTTTACCTTCTGTAAAAAAGCAGGTTTTTCAATGTCCATTTGTTAACTCCGTAGGGAAGGAGAGTAAACTTTCTCTTTCAGCACTTCCATTCGCCGCTTTAAAGATCTCCTCTGGAAACAAAGTATTGTTCAAAGAAAAACGTAGTTTTCAGGATGTTAAATGTATCTTAAGGTCCCGGTACAGCCAAAGAACTTTCACTTCAAGACTTTCTCCTTCTTCCTCCTGTGCAATCTTATCCAGCTGCCAGCTTCTTTGTGGCGGCCATTACTGACTGCCGCTCCACCGTCTTGAGAAAAGGGGGTTTTGCCGGCTGGGGAGGGGGTCTGCGATACCCCCAAACCCCTATCCGGATCCCCCCTGTCTTTGGCTGCCTCTGCGGGGCAGCCTTATCCTCCAGACCCGTCAGGATCGGAGGCACCAAGATGGCTAGCGCAACAGGGATCGCGCTGGATCGCAAATCCCTGCCGCCGCTGAAGCCTGGCAAACCGGAAGTCCCCGAGCAACTCTTCTAATTGAGGATGAGTTCCTGGTGCTTGAGGAGAAAGTCAGATGAGCTATAAAACAGGTGGCAAAAAGAAAAGCCCCAAAGGATGGATGATTTCCCAGGAGGCTGGTATATTAACAATAAAAGGCCATTACAGCCCTCTGCCAACAAATATGGGGAAAAGCAGCACGGTGTGAAGATTATCTAGAGGGAAAAATCAAATACCTATTTATCTATTAGGAAAAATTAAACAAATGTTCTGATATGCCAGGATATTGTTGAAAACTCTGTTACAAAATAGAAGCCCTCTAAGAAAAGAAGAGAAAGAACAGGGAACACAAATCTATACAGCTGATATTAAGTGGGCGATGGAAGCAGCAAGAGATAATCAGAGCTCTATTACTGCTTGCAAGATAGAAACACTGCTGCCTTTGATATTACCACCTAATGCAACCATTTCAACTGCAATGCTCTATTTGCATTTCGCCCTATTTGCATTTCGATATTACTAATCTGGTTCACATGTGAGAATCTGGTTCACATGTGAGACTGTTTAAATATTTGCCTACATTTTTACTCTCGTGATTTAGTTTCTTGAAATTGAACAACAAGCATTCTTGGCAATCCAGAATTACAGAGCTTCCTCTTTACACAATTTCAAATAGGGTTGTTGGATCACTTTTCTCAAGCTGCAGGTGACTGCATTCTAAAACGCACAGTAATTTGCACAGATTTCCAGGGACATCTTATAACTGCTCCAAAATACAGACACAAATGTTTCCAGCTCTAATGATAAACAGCTAAACAAGTCCAAGGAAAATGGATGGAAACCATCCGTATGCAGCAGCAACAGCCGTACAACATTTGATTAACTAACACAATTTTACAGAAAACTATTGCAACGGACATATAGTTAGCCAGATTCCTACATTATCTTCAGGAACTGTGTTTCAAAAAGACTGAGGAAAGTAGTGAATCTTACAAAAATAAAGCTCTCATCTATTAAATCAGGCCATTGGTCCATTTGCCAATTTGGTTTTTTAAGGAAGGGCTTTTCCTACTGAACTATAGGCCTTCGTCATTGTACTCCTTTTCTTAGTAGAGCTTATAACTCATATATTCTATGTGCCTGAAGATGCTACAAGAATGTTTTAAGGAACAATCTGCAAGTGAAATCTATGAAGTGTCAGGATGGGACTGGATAGGAACCCACACAGAGCAACTATTTTATGCTAATTGGGAAGGGATTATGATGAGGGTTCGGGTGAACTTAAAGGCCTCAAAAAGTCTTTGAAAGGAAATACAGAAAATACAAATGGAAAAATGTAAGCAAGGTAGACCTAGACAGCAATATGATCAAGACATGAAGTACGGTATAATATAGGGGTGGGACAGAATGGAGATTGAGCTAGTAAAAGAAACTGTTGTTTCTGCAGCACATATATAGTATATCACTTCAGATCCAACAGCAAAGCAGCAAAAATAGTCCATAGATTTATACAGGAGGATTTTTTCACACTGATTCCATCTAATATTTCCCTATTTGTGTCAACTTAAGTAAATAAAAGTTCTAATAAATGAGAGCAGTGCAGCATATTTCTACTGAGGCCACACTACATGGGAAGCCCCCAAGCAAAAAATTGTCTGGCTTGTGTTCTATAGCAACTCATATTCTGAAGCTTGGTCAACAACTTTCATTAATAGGATATATCAGGAGCCCCCAAACTTGGCAACTTTAAGACTTACGGACTTCAATTCCCAGAATTCCTCAGCCAGCTGTGCTAAGGTATTCTGGGAGTTGAAGTCCACAAGTCTTAAAGGCCTCTGGAATATATTAATAACCATCACTGTATCTTATCATGTCCCATGTTTGAAATTTGAAAACCACCTCAGATACACTTTAGTTATCTAGATATTTAATGAATTAATGTCTGTCATGCCAGAATGGCAACAGCCCATAAATGGTACATTCCATAATTTGTTAGCTGAACTTATTGCAGGAGAAATTAATGAGTCCAATATTGACTAGACTTGTCATGTGATGCATGTAGACTAGATTTCCTCAGATGGGTGCACAGTTAATGTTTTTATGTCACCTAAAATACTGTTTTATATCTATTAAAATGCAACACACATGAATCCATAAATTCAATGTAGGAAAAGACAAGACAGACTGACTGGAGCTGAGAGAATTGTAACATGAGTTCAGTGTATTTTTTTAAGTGCCAGGTAATGCTCAAAGAAATATCCATATAGTATTTACAAAAAGAAATAAAGGCAATGCTGAGGAAGGTGCGCCATTTTATATCAGCAGCAGCCATTCATGATCTGTGGCTACACCAGGAGCTAAAGGTTTATTTAAGAATCACTAATTTGGAATTAAGCAGTGGTATGAGGCAGTATCCCAATAGGACAGTATAATATATAACAATATAGAAACCATGAACATTAGGCTGAAAGCTATTGCAACCCTGAAAATGAAGCAGACCATAAACAGAAGCAAAACAAGAATAAAACATAAAATATAACCTTATTGGTGAACTAACAGACTCCAATGCTCAAGATAAATAAAAAGGCTTTTACAATTTCCAGAAGCATTTTGGGGGGTATGGCTGTGTGATACAGTACTATGAGAAACCTCAGAAAGTGTAGGACAAGAGAACAAAAGTGAAAGATGTGCCGAGATTTTTTTTACTAAAAATTTAGTCCAACAAATTAATTGAACATTCTTTTTCTGGTTCCATGACAATATATAGGACGTGCCATTCATTTTGACACTTCCAAGCTGTTTTCACAATTTTGCATGCTATCAAATTTCTGTCCATCTATTCTCTATACCCATTTATACCCTATCTTTTTAAAATACAAGTAGCAGCCAACATGCCCAATACTCTTTCCTCCTCTGCTTTTCCTCACAACCACCCTATGAAGTGGGTTAGGCTGAGAGAGTGCAACTGGTCCAAAGTCACCCAGCCAGCTTTCATGCCTAAGATGGGACTAAAATTCAGTTTCCTGGTTTGTAGCCTGGTGCCTTAACCATTAGACCAAACTACCTCCCTTTATCTTTAATAGTTTTAAATAACTATTAAATACCTTTACATTAAATTAAAATATCTTTAAATAGCTTTGGCCTCAACTGCCCCTTAGGTTTGCATGTGCAGCTTTGATAAATTAGGGCGGATACACATAGCCTTCAATTTACAACAGTTCACTTAGTGACCAAAGCTACAATGGCACTGAAAAAAATGACCTATGACCATTTTTCACATGTATAACCATTGCAGCATCTCCACAGTCACGTGATTTACATTTGGATGCTAGACAACTGACTCACATGTATGATGGTTGCAGTGTCCCAGAGTCATGTGATCCCCTTTTGTGACCTTCTGAAAACCAAGAGCCAATGGGGAAATCAGATTCACTTAACAACCGTATCACCAATTTAACAACTGCAACTATTCAAGGACCAAATGTGGTGAGAAAAGTCATAAAACGGGGTGAAGCACCCTTAACAAATTTCTCACTGAGCAACATTGGGCTCAGTTGTGGTTGTAAGCTGAGGACTACCTGTATTCTTATTTTAAATGCCTATTTCTAAATCCAATTTCTGAAGGAGGGAAAACCTACACCTGACGAGGCCATGATAAAACTTTTTGGACACAATATGTCACGGGTGTCAAACTCGACTGCATCACATGACGTATAGTGATTTTAATTTTTTTTTTGCCTTTGCGGGTGGGGGCGTGGCCTGCGCGTGACACATTCGGCCCCCGGGCTACCAGTTTGACACCCCTGCGGTTATGTGAAGACCCAACTCTCTGGAAAAGGCCTCAACAGTGGGAAAGGTGCAAGGAAAGTATAGGAAAAGAGCGACCAGCAGCAGCAGCAGCAAGGCCGATAGGTTCAGCTATAGCGGCAATGAGCGCATCACCCTTGAGAAGCGTGAAAAGAACAGGATTAAAAATAGAGAGAAAATATCTTTATAGCTGCTGGGCATGGAAAGTGATTTTTTGTGGGGGGGGGAAGGAGATCAGCGTCCCGTCCCATTCTCCTCCCCCCCTCCTTGCAAGCCAACACATAAACCGTCATCGTGTCTCCACTGAACCTTCAGGCACAGACCTGACTTCCACCTCGGGTTTGTTGTGCCTCTCTACCACCTGGGAGGAGAAGTTCTCCAGGCACAAGGCAGCCTGCAGGGTGGCACGCACTGCGTTGAGGTAAGGACGCAGAGTGGCTGTCTGTAGGAAGGAGAAAAATGGGGGAAGGGGGAGAAAGCAGGGGTCACTGATTTGGGAAGATCCCCAACCGCCCCCCCCCCGCCCGGGTCCTTTGCCAATCCTCCCCCTTCCTCCCCCACCCCCTTCCCGTCCAGCAGAGATCTTCTCCCCCCGCCTCTCTCTGACGTCAGCGTTTTCCAAAACCACAGAGGCGGGCTTCCTTTCCCGGGGTTCCCTGCCTCCGATCCCAACGCGGGATCCGGCGATCCGGTCTTCGATCCCGGCCGAGCCTCTCTCTCTCTCTCTCCTGCTGCCTCCGCTCCCAACCCGCCTCGCCATGGACCGCTCTCTCTACCCACCTCCAGCCCACCCGCCCCCTTTTTTTTTTTTACCCTAGGCAGGCCTCCATATCGTCAAGCCCACCCCGACTCCCGCTCGCCCGCGTCGCCTTCGGTCCCTCCAAAGCCCTCCGCCCGCTCACCATGGCAGCAAAGAGAGACTAGCAGCCGCTGCAGCTCCCGAGACCTGGTCCAGAAAACGGAAGCGGAAGTGGCCTCCACCAAACAAAGTTCTCCACTTCCGCACTGGATGGCCCGTTCCAACACGCCCCCCCCCGGGTGAGCGCGAGGGATCTCCTTAACCCTCTTTTTTAATTATTATTGTTGAGGTATTCTCAACACGCCAGGCGGCGGATAAAGTGTTATCCATTACGGCAGCGAAGGAGACCGAAACGTCTCCCGTAGGAATAGAGGCACATTCCTTTTCCTCCTCTCCTCCCCCCCCGGTTTTCGGTGAATATGGTATGACCTCCATATTTGCCTCCATATTTGGCCAGGAGAAAGAGGGTCTGGGTGGATGCCAAGTTAAAAAAAAAAAACCGCCTCCGCGCCCTCCGCGGGTTGGTTTGTAGCCAATGAGGGCGAAGTAAGAAGTGGAGCGTGTGCCCAATGACTAGGCTCGACCGCTGAGGCGGAAGGGGCGGAACTCTCTGGGCAGAGAGATTTTGTGTGGTTGTGTGGCAGATTTCGGCGTGATACTTTTCCCATCACCCCTCCCCTCTTTCGCCGCTGTGGCGGCTGGGAGTCAGCCTCGCGCTCGACCGCTGCATCTCCGGGGGATACGAGTCGCCCCTCTTCCCTTCCTGATGCGCTCCGTATGGGTGTAACCCGGAAGGAGCCTCTGGAACCGGAAACTCGCCCAATAATTCCCCCCCCCGCCTTTCTCCAGCGCCCCCTCCTGGCTTGTTTCCCCCCCCTCATTCATCATTTGTCTCTCCACCGTCCATAGTTCTTATAGTGCTTCCTTATAACCTTGTCTAAGCAGCAGCATCAGGCTCCAGTTCCCTCCGTCCTCGTTATTTTAGGACCTCGTCCTCTCTGGGCAAAAGAATTCCCCCAAATTCCTTGTCTTCGCCTTCCCTCTGCAGGATCGTTCACTTCCTTAATCTCGACTGCGGTAGCTACCCTGTCAAGCCTGCATTTGCCATAGCTGCTCTTCAGTTCTGGTCGTGATTTGTTTGTTTTAAAAAATAACGTTTGTTTTTCCACTCTGTGGATTCTTCCCAATGCAACGGTGTCTGCAGTGATGCCTCCATCTCGGCAAGATTCCTGGTTGTGAAGAACTACTTGTCTCCACTATTTATGTAGGGTAAGATTTTGGGGGATTGGGAATAAATTCAAATAATTGCATTCCCTAGTCAGTTCTGCTGTTAGGTAGCAAATTGTTAATGTTGCTCTTTTCATGTTTGCATGTTGTCTTTTCTTTTTTCTTTTCCCTTTTCTTTTCTCAGGCCCGGCAAACACCATGTCTGAACTGAAAGATTGCCCCCTTCAATTCCATGATTTCAAGTCTGTGGACCATCTGAAAGTGTGCCCACGCTATACAGCTGTACTGGCCCGTTCCGAAGATGATGGTATTGGCATTGAAGAGCTTGACACGTTACAGTTGGAACTTGAAACATTGCTGTCATCTGCAAGCCGCCGACTTCGGGTGCTGGAGACTGAAACCCAGGTCAGATGGTAATCGAGCCCTCATAGAGAGAAGGCCCTTCAGCTTGAGTCTTCCAGTTGCTGTTCTTTCTTTTAAATATAATGGATCACACAGTCCTTACGTCTGTGAAAGGCAAGTCATCTTCAGAAAGCAAGAATATAGTGAAGTCTGCTTTCTAGATGGCAGAGCCCATTTGGCTCCATGCCTTTAAAGATCATCTGAGAAACTGTTTAGAAAAACTAGACCTGTGTAGTTTTTAGACAAAAGTCACACCAAGTTCAGATGATCGTGCCCTTACTTTGCTGCTGGAGGATTTTGTGTCACAGTTAGTTAAGAAGTTAGCTTTCCAAATGGTGACAGAAAAAAACAATTGTACCTCACATTTGAACTATGGGATCGTTGGTGCTGAGAGGTTGGTTGTTTTCTTGCAGATATTTTATTACCAAATTTGGTAACATCATCAGTGCCAGTTTAATCTAGTGCTTGTCAAGTGCACCAAGACATTCCTTGTGTGTTCAGTCACACTTGGCCAATAAAGAATTCTATTCTGCTGATGATGTTACCTACTTTGGTAGTGAAATGTCTGCAAAAAAAACAACCAACCTCAGAGAGCACTAAGGACCCTGCTTCCAACATGCATTAGCTTAACCACACAACACAGAATTGTAGACAAACTATTGTTCTGTTCCATCAGGGCTCTTCTGATGTTAGTAAGAATTCCATAATGTAGCAGTCCTGCTAAAGAACTCCTTTTTGGCTTCCTCTTTCCAAGATAGGTGTAGGTACCTTGCTATATGACCTTTTTCTTCCTTCATTCTCATCAGATTTTGACAGATTGGCAAGACAAGAAAGGAGACAGGCGGCTTCTGAAAATTGGCAAGGACCATGAGGTGGGTCCTTCTATCAAACATAGCAAGCTCAAGAAGCAGAAGCTAGATGTGAAAGGAAGCCACAGCACTCCAGGACGGCCCAAATCCAAGAACCTGCAGCCTAAAATTCAAGAGTATGAATTCTCAGATGATCCAATTGATGTGCCTCGTATTCCTAAAAATGATGCACCTAACAGGTAACTATGAAAGTGACTGCTGTCATCTTATCTATCATCACCATAAGTATCTACATTATGAAGCATAAAGAAGAAACAGGTGTATAGTTCAGTAAATAGTTACAGCAAGAATGGGCAGCCTCCTGCCTTATATTCAAAAGAGGTGACAGAAAAAAAAAATGCCTGCAGCTAAACATACCACCCAGTTTGCCATCCCTTGTCTTAACATCTGGCAATTATTACTGGCCCTCATTACATGGACTGCACTATCAGAATAAGTGGCTGTGGGATTCTCCACATGTTGAACTTCAATTCCCATAATTCCCATTCTCAATATGACTGGAGGCTCTTGGCTGGGAAAGGCTGTATACTGCTAGTGCCAACTAGGAAAGGTTCTAGCTTCTTAGTAATCCAGATTTTAATTAATCAAACATTTATTGTCAGTGCAGAACATGGGTTCAATTAAGTTGAAATGAGCCCCCTTGGTTCTGGCCCTGCAAGTCATAATGTGTTACGTTGGGCTGTCATATTGCTTATTATAAGCAATCTTTCTGAACTATGATTCTGTTTCCTTCTTACTGTTCATGCTCATAGATTCTGGGCCTCAGTGGAGCCATACTGTGCTGACCTCACCAATGAGGAGGTTCGTACCTTAGACGACCTTCTTAAGCCACCTGAAGATGAAGCTGAACACTACAAGGTAAAAAAGCAGAAGCATTTCATTCAACCTGTCCTAAATTTGGATTGAATTAATTCTCCGTATATTCCTCATGTAAAAATTGTGTTGTGGTACTTACTTTGATCTAAGACAAATTCTGTATTGGGTGAAACAATAGGACTAAAGGCTGCTGGATTCTATATTGACTTTACTGGAGCACAGAGCAAGTTACTCACATGTTGCTAAACTACAACTTAACAGCTCCAATCAGCATGACCAAGCAAGAGACAATACGTGTTTCAGTTCACTATTTGAAGTACTACAGATTCTCTGTTTCTGACCCAGAGGTTCCTGATAATTTTGATTGCTAAAATGTGTATTTTGTAAAATATGTATTGTTGATTTGTCCCAGTATTTTCTGAGGGTCAAAGCTTTGTAGTTGTTCTCAAGCAAATACGTTTTCTAAGAATTTTAAATAGTAGCATTTCCAAATTTGGATGGAGAGAACAACCTTTTTCCTTTAAGAATCCCAGAGTTACAAAACTGAAGGGGTGGGGGGAATCACATGCCCATTTATCCATGGAAATTATCAATCATCCAGGTCATGGTTTTGTCCCAAATGTGCTTTTTCAAAAGGCAACTGGACTTCATTTTTCCTTTGAGAAGTTTTGTTTCTCATCCAAGAAACTTCAGTTCTGACTGAATGGTGGAGAATGGAAGGATTTATACTCCTTGCAGTCATCTGGTCAAAACTTCTTGGAACTGCTGAAAGGACAGTTGGGATATAACACCATCTATCTCCTGTTTACAACACAATCCTTTCAGCAGTTCCAAGAAGGTTCCACACCCATTTGTACTTTTCAGGTGACTCTGAGGGCATAGGTAAACCTCCAAGTGGCCTCAACGACTATCAGAAAGAGTGCTAACGACCAGATGACTGCAAGGAATATAAATCCTTCCCTCCTCCACCATTCAGTCAGAACTGAAGAAGCTTCTAGGACGAGAAGCAAAATGTCTTCAAGGAAAAACAAAAAAGTCCAGTTGCTTTTTGAAAAAAAGCACCTTTGGGCCAGTCACTTGTCCAACTTTATTTCTCACTTCCATTCCCCTCAGTGCTTCTTAATCTCTCCTCTTGTAGAATGATAAAGGGAGCCCTGCTGATTCCATTAGTGGAATGGAGGGCACAAGACTAGGAAAGTTGCAGGAGAAAAAAGCTTGAGGTTTTGTCCATGTTTGCAACAGTTGGATGGCTGCAGTAAAAATGCCTTTGTTACTTTTTTTGCCCTGATCTTTGAGGCTCCCTGTCTAGAGAAAACATGTTTTCCCATTTCCCGTTTCATTTTAGCAATCTCTTTTTAGTATCTTCTCTGGCTTAATCTTGAGGAAATTCAATCTACACCGACAAATGGAATGACATTCTGAACCACGATGGGGAATGAAGAGTATTTTTCTCCCACCTTCACTGTAAAACTCCTTAGATCCATTAGGGAATAAGGATATGGCGCTCCAATCATTTAAAATATAAAATTTTGGAAGGGAGGAAAAAATAATTGAGTTGAATGGAGGCAGCCCAATTAGAATTAGATCTGAAAAACAGGGACAGCATTTGGCTACATGTATGCATTGAGGCACAGTTGAATGGTCTGGAGATATTTGCCCTTTCTGGTGCGTGAGCTGGCTCTCATTTATGCACCCTTGTCCTGTTCTTGTAGATTCCACCCTTAGGAAAGCATTACTCCCAGCGCTGGGCCCAGGAAGACCTGCTGGAAGAGCAAAAGGATGGGGCTCGGGCTGCTGCTACTGCCGATAAGAAGAAAGGCATCCTCGGACCTCTGACCGAACTGGACACGAAGGGTATCCTGAGCTATTCCCTGACATGTTTTCCAGAATAGAAGAGACTAAAGATGCTGTTTTGCTAGAAAGCTCTGTTAGTTTGCTTGCAGAAGTCATGCTTTCCAAGTAGTCCTCACTTAATAGCAGTAATTAGGAGTGGAATTTCCACTGTTATGGGATGCAGTCATAAATTATGGTGTCAGGTGTCCACGGCACTTAGCAATGGCAATTCCTAGTTACCGACATTAAGCACATCAGCATGGTCATTAAGGATCTCATAAAACCAATGGCCGCCAATTTCCTGCTGGCTTCCCCATTGACTCTGATTGCAGAAAGCTGGGCGAGAAGGTTATGTAACTGCAGATTGCTGCAACAGTCAGAAATCCAGACTGGTTGCTGAGTGCCTGGGTTATGATAATGTGACTATAGGAGTATTGCAACTTTTGGAACTTTAAAGACTGATCATAAGAACCACCCATTTGTCACCACTGTAAGTTGAAACACTTGCTGAACAAGTAGTCATTAACCAAGGATCACCTGTGTAGGGAAAGTAAAAAAAAAAAAAAATTGGTAACCCTATTGTCTACTTCAGCTCCTTGGTTCCGGGAATTATCATTTAGCAAAAACGGAAAAAAATCAGAGATTTCTTTATCTCTGCTTTATGTGTTGCTCCGGATCAGTGTTTCTCAACCTTGGCAACTTTTGAAGATGCCTAAGCTTCAACTCCCACAATCCCTCCGTCAGTGATGTTGAAACGAAGCCCAGTTGAGATTGGAGAGGTTCATCGATTAAAATGAGCCTAGTGTGTCGAATAAAGTCAGTCCCTTCCGTTGAAGGTTTAAGTCCCTTCATTTTTAATAGCATGGCAAGAATCCCAGAATTGCTCGCTTGCAAAGTGCCACATGATTGCCACTGATAATGACCCCGTCCTTCCCGGTTCTTAGCTGCTCCTTCATTCCCTCCTCTCCAGATGTTGATGCTTTGTTGAAGAAATCGGAGTCCCAGCATGAACAGCCAGAGGATGGGTGCCCTTTTGGACCTCTCACCCAGCGCCTCCTGCAGGCACTTGTAGAAGTAAGGAATGAAGAAAGAAAGAAAAAAACCAGCCAGCGTCTTCAGCTCCAGCAGGCTCAGATTTTCTAAGGAAGGACCTATTGAAAAGAATTACCTTGGTCTCTGCTCCTTTTCTCTCCAGTCAATCAGAAGAGCCCCTGGAGGCCTTCTAGTTCAGCCACCTCCTCAAACAAGAGGCTCTATACCAGGGATGTCAAACTTGATTTCACTGAGGGCCGCCTCAGGGTTGTGTTAGACCTCGGGGAGGGGGGGGGGGCGTGTGGCCAGGTAGGCATGGCCAGCTCGACGCCACTCGTGTTGGGGGCACCCGTGGTGGTCCCAGCAGGGCTGGGAGAGATCCACTTTTGTTAGCAGTTTGTTTTTCTAGCACTCTGTCCGTGAAAATGGAGCTCGGGGGGCCCACACACCCTGTTCCGGGGTTCCATTTTCAGCTGTGACGTCCTCCTGCAGCCCTCTGTCAGGGAAAAGGGCCGATGCACACGGCCCTCCCAAGCTCCATTTTTGCTGCCAGAGACACCGTGGGCTGTTCCTTCACTGTTTCCAGGGCAGCCCCACGGGCCACATCTGGCCTAAGGGCCTTGAGTTTGACACTCCTGCTCTATACCATTTTAGACAAGTGGCTGTCTAGTCTCTTCTTAAAAACCTCCAGTGATGAAGCACTCGCCTCTGACAGCAAGCTGTTCCCCTGGTTAATTGGTCTCACTGTTAGGACGTTTCTCTTGAATTCCTGGTTGCTCCCCTCCTTTGATTAGTTTCCATCCATCCGTTCTTTTCTTGTCCTGCCCTTTGGTGCTTTGGAAAATAAGTTGACTCCCTTCTCTCTGTGGCAGCCTGTCAAATGCTGGAATACTGCTATCATGTCCCCCCTGGTCCTTCTTTTATCCAAAATCCTGCAACTGTTCTTCCTATATTTTAGACTCCAGGCCTTTGATCATCTTAGTTGCTTTTCTTTGCACTTTTTCCAAAGTCTCTTTTTTTTTGTAATGCGGTGACCAAAACTGGATGCTGTATTCCAAGTGTGGTCTTAACTAAGGCTTTATAAAGGGGTGCTAATATTTCACGTGGTTTTGATTCCGTGCCTCCGTTTATACAACCAAGAACTACGTAATCCTCTCAATCCACCTCTCTCTCTCTAGGAGAACATCATCTCCCCTATTGAAGATTCGCCTATTCCTGAGATAGCAGGCAAAGACTCTGCAATCGATGGTGCTAGCACTTCTCCCCGCAGCCAGAACAAGCCCTTCAGGTGAGCGTAGCAATTCTTTCCTTTTTGAAAACCTATTTCATTCCTTAAAATATTTGTCCCATTCCCCCTCATGTTTAGCTGTTTAGGAAGCATTACAGAATATCAGTATAATCCTAAGCAGATCTATTTAAGGTAATTCCTGCTAAATTTCATGGAGTCTTTTTGCTTGGACTACAGAGAACGCCAACCGTGCCTGCCTTTCTCAAGGCCTTCAGGGTAATGGGCGTTCCTGTCTGATATAATTGTTCTGGTTGTTGCCTTGGTGGAATCTGTAATGTTTTGTTATATTTTTAAGATGATTTACTTCATGTTTTTTGTTCAGTTGCTCCTAGTCATGTTTTAAAGGGTGGTTGTCTAAATTAATCGAAATAAGTATCCATATAGCTTTGGAAAAATCTAGACTAAGTAACTGAAGAAAAGTAGCATGCAAGGAGAATAAACAGTGTAAATAGAGATCAGATTTAATGAACTAAATTTGCTAAGGATGCTGAAGAACCTGGGACTGACATTTATGAAAGTTGAAACAAATAAAATAACCCCAAAAGCTAAACAAGCTAAAATGGCTAACTGCTTGCCATGCTGAAAATCTGTGAAGAGAAAGGCAACACAGAGGGAGGAATATTTGTCCAGCCAAATGCTGAATTCCACAGAAGAGCAAGCAAAACAGGGAGTTACATTGAAATAAGCAATGCAAAGGAATTGGGGATGACCGCAGAACCAGAAGGACAAGAGATTATTTAAGGAAAATATAAAGATGAAGTCAAGCACAATAAATAAACAGATAAGGCAAATAAAAGACAAAGCAAAGATCAACTGGAAAAAAAGCATGAAATTGTTCTCCCCATTTGATGATGCGTGCAAAGTTACAAACACTGAATTAGAGTCAGAAAAGTGAAGTTTAAAAAAAATTCCAGAATGGATTGCTCACAACAGCTACATTAGTTGATGATACACTTAATATAACCATTTAAAACCCTGCCAAGTGATGCAGTTAAAGTGATACAGTGTGTATGAATGCAGCTGTGAAAAACAAAGCAGTAGCCAAGGGACTGGAAAAGATCAGTTTATATTCTATTACCAAAAAAGGACAGTCTTAAGAATGCTTAAACTATAAAACAATTGCACTTCTCTGAAAGTCAGCTAAAATAATAATCAAAATTTTATGATCCAGACAATCCCTGGAATGAGAACTGTCAGATGTACAGCCTGGATTCGGGAAAATTACAGGTTTCAAAATCAAAATGACTTACTTGTTTTATTGATCATATAAAGGGTTTTGATCCCTGGAATGAGAACTGTCAGATGTACAGCCTGGATTCGGGAAAATTACAGGTTTCAAAATCAAAATGACATTTGTTTTATTGATCATATAAAGGGTTTTGATCCCTGGAATGAGAACTGTCAGATGTACAGCCTGGATTCGGGAAAATTACAGGTTTCAAAATCAAAATGACTTATTTGTTTTGTTGATCATATAAAAGGTTTTGATTGTGTAAACCACAACAAATTGTGAATAGTCCTTAAAATCAGACCACCTCAGCTGTCCAGGGCAGAATTTGTCTGATGAATACGTCAACGGTTAGACTAGATAAATGACTCGGAATTTGAAGAGGAGTATGCTAAGGCTGATGGTTGTCACTTTTATTTAAGTTATGTATAGAAAATATCACAAGAAACGTTGCATTAAATAGAAATTGTAACTATGAACACCCAATAACTATGAGCTATAAGCAAGGAATATTTATGAGAACTCTTGTGGACAAGAGAACAAAAGCTAGTCTGCTGTTTACTATTTTTTAAAGGCTACAGTAATGTAAACCCAGTGCAGAAGTTGAAATTCTAGCTGACTTTTTCTTCCTAAGCTCAAAAGAAATCACAAGAATAGTGACTGGTAACATGAACATCACTACTTTCGAAGCAAATGCTCAGGAAAGCTCAACCATCAGAAAGGTTGTGTAAAGAAAAACAGATGCTTTAAATTGTTTTGCAGAACATTGTTAACAATACTTTGGACCTCAAGAAAAGCAAGAGTAGGTGAAGTAAAACCAGACTAGCCAATGGATGCTGCAATCAAGCTTAAATGTTTTGGACACAAACCGTGAAAGCAAAAATCATTAGAAAAGATTCCAGTATTTACAAATAATCAAAAGTCCAACAGCTGACCTGATACCATCACTGACGAAATAAGCAGGAGCTTATAAGAAATCAAAAGAAGCCATGGTCATCCATAGGCTCACAAAGAATCAGTGGCAAGTAATAGCTGAATAACAAAAAATTATCGGCACATAAGAATGGCGGCAAATTACATAAAATAATCAGTATTATATAATACAGAGATAAGAACACTTAAAAAATAGGCAATGAGAGGATAGTAATATTGGCCCCAGGTAATGAATTTCAGGGAATGTTCCATGGCTCAGCACTTGAAGACATTGAGCTTGTCAGAAAGCTGACAGCCTGGGTTTGAGATACAAAGAAAAAAATAAAAATAGAAAATTAAAGGAAGGAAAAGAAGCAGGGAAAAGAGGGTGTGAAATACAAGGGGGACTCAACTGTTTGCTTTTACACATTAATATAACTCTAGCTATTTCGATAACGACAAATCAACAGAAAACCAAAATCAAAGTTTCATATTTTTTTCATCACGAGCACAACCTCCAGAAATGATATCCAAATGAGACTATATTTTCCTCTTTGAATAAAATAATCCATTTTTAACCATTCCTGCTTTATCTTCCTTGCTATAGAGATAGTATGTATTTTCCTATTTGCACCTGATGTCCCCATTTTTATTTAACAAGGTTCATGGCATTCTTTCAAATTCTTTGACCTTTTTCAAAGACTCCTTTCAGTGCCGTTGTAAGCTTGAACAGGTCTCTAAACGAACCTTTGTAAGTCGGGGACTACCTGTAATGCCGCTTCGGTTGTCTTGTCCCCTTCAGTGTACCCCATACAAAATCTCTTGAAGGCCGCATCAAGGAAGAGCTGATTGCTCAAGGCCTGCTGGAGTCAGAGGACCGGCCGGCGGAGGATTCAGAGGACGAAGTGTTAGCCGAGTTGCGGAAGAGACAGGCTGAGCTCAAGGCGTTGAGTAACCACAACCGGACCAAGAAAGTTGAGCTGCTCAGGTGAGAAAGAGAGCGAGAAGAAGAGAGAAAGAGAGAGACAAGAGACCAGAGGCAGGTTCTGATAATCCCCTCCTCGGGGCAGCTTTAGTGTTGCTGTTACTCGTTATTTTTCACTGGCTTTTTTTGTTTTTAACCCTTGACTCAGAGGTGGTATTCAGCAGGTTCTGACCAGTAACGGACATTTTGAACAGTTTGGAGAACCAGCAAATGCCACCTCTGACTGGCCTCACTCCCATCTATTCTCCGCCTCCCATTGAGTCCCAGCTGATTGGCTGGGTCTTCTTTCGTTGCCCTGCACAGGAGAACGGAGCTGGAAAGCAGGTTAGTGGGGTGGGGA
>BHEV01008100.1:0-11433 GCA_004319985.1 Emydocephalus ijimae
AGGAGAGAGCG
This sequence comes from Emydocephalus ijimae, assembly GCA_004319985.1. Lineage (NCBI taxonomy): Eukaryota > Metazoa > Chordata > Lepidosauria > Squamata > Elapidae > Emydocephalus > Emydocephalus ijimae. The sequence goes on from BHEV01008100.1 coordinate 12, forward strand.
TTGCAGATTTCATCGCGGATCTCTGGAACCTGGGAGGCCTCTGTGGGTTTACAGACCTCGAAGAAGCTCTAAGAGACCGAATAATTCTGGAATTAGATGACCAGACAGTACAGAGCAAGATCATGGCAAAAGGGGACATCAACCTTGCTCATGTCATCAAGGATGCTACTGCAGCAGAAGCAAGCAGGAAGTCGGCCACTCGAATGCGCCGCACCAACGCCCCGCTCCACCAACTCGCTGGCGAAACCTCACCTCGCCTTGAGGGACATGCAATGGCAACCCACCACGAGGACCTCGAATCGTCATCAGAAAGTGATGAGGAAGAAGTCAACTGGCTCTGGTCTGAATGAGACCAATGCCACCAGCGTAACCAGAGACTGCAGTACCAATGTGCAGGTTGTGGGGCAAATCACCCACGATCAGACTGCAAATTCCTCGACGCGCTCTGCCATATTTGTGGGAAGAGAGGCCACATCGGAAAGGTCTGTAGAAGCAAGCTAGGATCCAGCCCATTTCAGAGGGGGACCAACTACTGCCAACCCACAGGTCGTCCTGTGAATCGGGAACATTCGAACCACCAATGGAACAACCACTCCTACAGAAATAAACCACTAGCCCATTCAACGAAATGAGAAGAGGCACACCAAACCATCACGATTGGTCACGCATCATCATTAGATGCAAAGAAAATCCGAGTGAAGGTCACCATTGAAAACCAGCCCTGCATGATGGAAGTCAATTCAGGATCATCCCTCTCGATGGTTTCCTGAAAGACCCTTAAACAATTAATCCCTGCCATCCGGCGGCAAGACCTCAGAGTCCAAAGAATCATTCTCAAGGACTATCAAGGAAACCGAATTCCGGTCGTTGGATCCAGCCTAGTCCAGGTCTCATTCAAAAATCGTACTGCATCTTTACCATTGACCGTCATCGACAGTGATCGGCCTAGTTTGTTAGGCCTTCAATGGTTTGCTCCACTTGGGATTGAGGTAGTCGGCATTCACCAAACCAGAAGCGACGACTGGGAGGAGGCCCTCGTCCAGGAATTCCAGGACGTCTTTGCAGACAAACTAGGTGAGTACAAGGGGACCCCAATATCATTTAATCTTAACCCTGAAGCAGCCCCCATCCGCCTTAAGCCTCATCGAATCCCTTTTGCTCTTAAACCAAAGATTGACGAGCAGCTTGATAAATTAATAGCCTAGGGTGTTTTAGAACCAACCGACCATGCTCCTTGGGAAACCCCAATTGTAACACCCATCAAACTGGATGGATTGTTAAGGATTTGTGGGGACTACCGTGCCACCCTGAATCACGCCCTTCAACAGAATGCTTACCTGGTGCCGGTGGTGCAACACCTCCTCCATTCCCTGGGGGGCGGAAAAGTCTTTGCTAAATTGGATTTAGCACAGGCGTACCAACAACTGCCTGTAGATAAAAAAACAGCAGAGGCACAAACGATTGTTACACACCGAGGAACTTTTAAGTGCAACTGACTCCAATTCGGAGTGAGCGTAGCCCCAGGGATCTTTCAGAGCTTGATGGAGAGGCTATTGCAGGGAATAAAAGGGGTCGTACCATACTTTGATGACGTTTTAATTGCTGCCCCAAATAGAGAAATACTAAAGGAGCGTCTTAGACTCATTCTCCAGAAATTTAAAGACTCTGGCCTTAAAGTTAAAAAAAAAAAATGTCAACTGTGTACAGATAAAGTAGAGTTCCTGGGGTACCTAATCGATAAACAAGGCATTCACCCCACCAGTAGCAAGTTAAGAGCAATCAAGAACGCCCCAAGACCCAGAAACAAGACTGATCTCCAAGCTTTCCTGGGGCTTATTAACTTTTACAACATCTTCCTGCCCCACAAAGCGACCGTCGCTGAGCCCCTACATTGGCTTCTCGATAAAAAAGCAACCTGGGTTTGGGGGCACTGAGAGGAGCACGCGTTCCAACAAATGAAAAACCTATTAACTTCAGATGCTGTTTTAATGCAGTATAACGAGACTTTGCCTTTAACAATCACATGTGACACATCACCATTTGGAGTAGGAGCCATTTTGAGCCATGTGTTACCAAACGGTAGTGAAGCCCCTATTGCCTATTTTTCAAGAACTTTATCAAAGGCTGAACGTAATAGTCAAATCGATAAAGAGGCTCTTGCTGTTGTATCTGCTGTTAAACGGTTTCATGAATATGTTTATGGATGAGTTTTTACTATTGTTACTGACCACAAACCTTTGCTTGGGATTATAGAGGGAGACAAGCCAACCCCCTATATATTATCACCTAGAATGACTCGCTGGTCAGAGTTTTTGGCTGCGTACAATTATAAGCTGCAACACCGCCCGGGGAAAGCCATTCCCCACGCTGACGCATTGAGCCGTGCACCACTTCCGGAAACCATCGACGACCCAGCTCAAACCCTTACAACGCTCCAGATTGAAACGCTACAGTCACCGCCGCTAACAGCTAGAGATATCGCAATCGAAACAAAACGCGATCCTATCTTAAAGCGAGTTCTTAGCTGGGTCGAACGAGGATGGCCAGTAGATAAAACCCCTGACGACTTCATCCCCTTCAAGAATCGGCAAACAGAACTTTTTTCACAAAAGGGCTGCATCCTGTGGGGGGATAGAGTTGTCGTCCCAGAGCGGTTACAACGAGCGGTATTAAAGACACTGCATGAGGGCCACCCCGGCATCGTGCGTATGAAAGCGCTTGCACGAAGCTACGCGTGGTGGCCGGGCATCGACAAACAAATGGAAGCCTGGGTAACTTGTTATAAGTGCCAGGAAGTTAGCAATGCCCCACTGAAAGCAACTCCGACAGAATGGGAAACACCTCGGGGACCGTGGTCCCGCATCCATATTGACTTTGCGGGACCTACTAAGGGACATACGTTCCTTCTAACAGTGGATGCCTATTCAAACTGGCTCGAGATCCACGAAATGAAGAGTACCACAACCAGGTCCGTCATCCAGAAGTTGAACAGATTATTCGCGACGCATGGACTTCCAGATGTTCTGGTATCCGACAACGGACCCCAGTTTACCGCGCTCCCTTTTGAACAATACTTAGCGACCGCAGTATTTGCCATGCGCTAACTTCACCAGCGCACCCTGCGGCTAACGGAAGAGCCGAGCGCATGGTAAAGTTTGTTAAAAAAACCCTCTACAAAATGGACTATGGGGACATTGAAGATAAGATAAATAGAATACTCCTTCTCCAACACATCACTCTGCACAGCATCACCAACAAGACTCCAGCGGAACTATTGATGGGACGCAAACTCCGCTCCCACCTTGACCGACTTCACCCATCTTACGAGCCAGAGAAACCCTGTGGATCTAGTGGAAAATGCCACGAGTTCAAGATAGGTGACTTAGTTTTCGCCAGAAACCTTTCTGGCGAACCGTTGTGGATCGAGGCCACTGTTATTCAAGCCACGGGACCCAGGTCGTACTGGGTGAAAACCTGCGACGGGAAAATATGGAAATGCCATATAGATCAGCTTCGCTCGAGGCTACAACCTAGTTTCCGTGACTCCGATAACTCCCAAACTGAGGGGGGAGAGGATGTTGAAGAAACCGATTTCGAGATGGCAGAAAGCAAGAACGAAAGAAGTCAACAATCAGGCATAACTAATGAAGAAGGATCAAGGAAGGGCGTGGCTTTGCCACAGAGGAACACCTCAACAGAGGCAAGCCTGCAAGGGCCAGAGGACAACGATGGGAACATTAGTGGCACCGAGTCTTCCAACGAGGAACCGCCGGCACCCGACGTGCCCGAAAACGCCCCGTCAAAACAAGCTTACGGACAAAAACCGATGGGACAGTGTAAATCCAATTGACAGTCAAAGCAACCTTCCTACCTCAGAGATTATGTCACCGCACCCCCCAAACGGAACCTGGGGGGAAGGGGTGTTATGAACTGATAAAACACTTAAATAAAGTTTATCAAAAGCTTTAGAAAATAGCAGGGTTCTAGCCCTGCACTTCTGATTGGCTGATAATAGCAATATCGGATTGGTCCGTTCAGGAGAATCTGATTGGCTATTAATGAGCCACTCTCATTGGTTAAGGGGATTAACACTCCACGTCTCTTATTGGTTACTAGAGCAGCAGCTTGCCTATAAAAGGGCTGCTGTTGCCCTAGGGTTTTGCTCTGTTCAGAATGTATACTAAAGAGTTGAAGTTCACTGTTCACCGTCTCGTCTCCATTCCTTGTGCCCATGCGCAGAACCTAACAACTACAGTGCCATATGAGTTTTTATCTGTGTTGGGATAGACATAGCACTTCCACCTAACTCACTTTAAACTATTCTTCCTTCATTTCATCTTCTCAAGACAAAGCCACCATCTTTCTGCACACAATTCTGTTCTTCCTTCCCATCCCCTGGCCTCTCCCTCCTCCTGCCTACATGGCTGTGTGTGAGAGAGAGAGAGCTTGCTTGTTCCCATTGTGCTATCTTTGGGTCTTAAATTAAAATTTATGACATCTTGAAATGAGCAGTGAGGGTAATTTTGCTTCTGAGTGAAGATGCTAATGAGTCTCCTTAATGGCGTGAATAAGGAGTTGACGGGTCGTGTGTCACTTTGCGCAGCCCATGCCGGTGGTGTAATGGCCACAGTAAGTGTGTGTAATTATACCCTGTCTTACTGTATTTTGGCAGCTGTTGTGGGAGAACAGGCGGCTCAGTCACATACATGGGAGGAGGGGGAAAGAGGAGGAACAAATTCCTTGTTCTATGGCATCTTGGACTAGTCCTTGTTCCATTCAACATCCCTTAAGCAGCAGATTTCCTGGACTTGGCTCATAGAATGATTCAGCTTTGGAACTTGACATTGACTTCTCATTCAAGTTGTCTTTAAGCCTCCCAGAAATGGGACTCTGCATGGATAGTCTGTAACATCTGTTGTCCTCTTCTTTCACTCAGCTTTTCATAAGAATGTCTTGTTTTGGATACTGAAAGATCAAGCTGTTCCAAAAAGATAACCTGAAAAGTTACAATTCAGAGACAAATGAGCCAAGAGAGGGAAAGAATCTTTGATTATAAAGTAGGATGAAACTATTGAACAAAAAGTTAACTTGTCTTTTTTTGTTATTTTTTTCTTACCCTATACAGTGAACAATGGCAGTAACAGCATTTCCTTTGCACTCTAGCTGTTTTGTTAGAGCCTTTTTAAATTATCTCTAATATAATTTACTCCTTATCCATTTGTTGTTAATTGTTATTTGCCTTTTTGCTCTCTTTGTAGCAAATGGATAGATTGGCTGCAGTATACATATTTGCTTAGCAAAATGGCTTTCTCCACCTTTTGTCTGAATAGCTTTTAGATCATACATAAACCAATCTAACATCTATTACAGTCACTGAAAAAAAAATTGTTCCACATTTTACCTAAACCAATACATAACTATTTAAGCCCTTCTCTATATTGTTATAGATGGTATTGTGTTCCACCTAACTCAATCCCCTTTGGGAGAGATTTTCTTGACCAATCTATACTCATCCCCTTTGGGATAAATTTTCTGCAACTCTAATTCCGAGCCTGGTTTTTCTGCAGGCCAATTTTGCATAACTTATGATTATACAACTGAAGGTGCTGATCTCCCTGATGAGTTTCACGGTTCTAATATATTTAAAAATGCTTATTGTTTTCTTTTAATTGCTTTGCTTTGTCTTGCATTAACTAGTAATTCCCAATCATACTTTCATTTTTTAAATATCGTTTCCAGAGTATTTCCCGTAAATGAAGGCTTGCATATTTATTGGGAGAAAAGGAGCTGGAAATGGCTCAACTACTAGGGGTTAGAAGGAATATATTGCTGTTCCTTAATGCCCAGAAATCATTATTGAAAGGTGGATGGCATGACAATAAATGTGTCTTGAGGGAAATGATATGACTATTTACCTACTTGTGTTTGACATCATGAGAGAAGTCCATAATTACTGTCACAATGACACCATAACACAGATGTTACAATTTTGACATCATTATAGCTTGCTATGGACAGCCAAGCTGGGACAATACAAACCAAAACTAGTTTTAACAGAAAAAAGTAAAACATGCTTTATGTAACAGTTTCTAGACAGGATACAACTTCCCTATCTTCATTGTCTCTCAGGTAACAGTACAAATTTAGATGAGATAGGTTGTTCATGACATCTAGGGCAAGTATTGATAAAAGAAAGAGAATATCTTTTTTTATTTGTGTACTTATCACATGGTCCTAAATATGATGATGTAGATGTATAAACCAAGATGGAGGAGTGGTGGTCCTCAAGGTACTTAGAATGCATTTAAGGCCAGAAGGTCTTTTTGCAAAGATTAGCACTGGCATGATCAAGCTTATTTTAGATTAGTAAGATTTAGCAAGCTGGAAAAAAGGTTATTCCAGGCACCTGTGCCTTTAAGATAAGATCTACAGGTCTGAAATATTCAGAACTGTGCCTGTTTGCAGAAAAGATAAACCTGCTAAAGTGTCACTTTCAGTTTTGAGACTCTGCAGCACATGGTGATAACAGATGCTACTCTTAGTGCTCCCTATTGCTACCAGGCATTGACTGAAGTTTTGATTGAATTGCAATTGATTGTCCACACTTCAAAAGTCTCGCCTTTGAGGAGGATGAGGAGATCTTACTATGTGTTATGCATAGGGCATGACATGAAAGTGAAGATATGTTCATCTCTGATTGATCATCATAAATATCTTTGTTCCAACATTTAGAAAGCGGTGGTTCCCAGGCATCATTTTAACAGCTAGCTTTGTATCTGCATGTTATTATGGTTTTTAAAGTTATACATGCACAGCTTCAATAAGAGTTTCTGCAGTATCAAGCAGGGAAATTGAAGTTACTCCTTAGTAAACTCCACCAACCAAAAACATCTAAATAAATTCTGAAGTTACTGTATTTATAGTCCGGTTTGTGTTCTGTGTTGTCCCAATATTTTTTATCCAAGAAAATCCAGTCTTTAAATTTAGTCCAAGACTAATGAAATCAAAGCCATCTAGTTTGGTTCAGTACCAGATCAGAAACTGCAGGCTTAATTTCTCCAGAGCAAGGCAGTCATCCCTTTTAGGAGGTGCTAGAACTGAATTCTCCTATCTCTATCTTCAAAGAGATTGTATTTCTGTTTTTCTTCAAAGGGTTTTCTGTGGACAAAGAGCTTGAACATAAACATTCATTCTTTCAGAAAGTGACAAATTGGCTTAGAGAATCTCAAGACAAGAGAATCTCAGGACAAGTGCTGAATCAGTACATTGATCTTTCTTTTCTTCCTCCCTCCCCCTGCTACTCTACAACAACAACAAAGCTCCCAGCTGTTTCCATTACAGAAATGGGAATGCTGTCATACAGGGATTCCTGTCAACATGAGCTACAACAGAGCCCGCCTCAACTTATGCAGCACCATCGCTTAGCTGTTACACACTCTTTTGATGTCATTATTCGGCATCCGATCAATTGTCCTAGCGTGTTTTTCAGCCAGAGCTTTCTGAGAAGCAAAATTTGGACAACCCTGTTTTTCCTGCCCCACCTCCACGCTCTGCAAACCAAGACTGTATCAGAACAATTACCCCGTGAAAACCTCATTCTACTAAGGCCATCTGTCGTGGGAAAAGGAATGTGTCAGTGGAATTATGCCTCAAATGTTCAGCACATCGAAGAGCAGGGATCTTGCAGAATAATAAAAGTGTCTGTTACAGAGATACAAGCAGCAGTTTTAGAGGACAATATCAATAAACTCTGGAGAGCTGCTCATACACTCAAATCGGAGGTTAGCCAGAAGATTGTTTCCCTGTGCCAGGGAGATCATGGCCATTGAAATATTGAAGTACTTGTATATAAACTGCTCTTTCAAGTATTTTTGACATGGGTGCTAATTAAATCTTAATTGACACTGCACTAATTAGCTTCTTAATTACATGGAACCACATAATTAGCAGCACACTCTGTGCTAATTGTTAATTAGGAAAAGCACACTTCTCCCGCCCCACACCTCCTGTTGCCTTTTTAACTGAAGGGCCTCTTGTAGCAGAGAGGCTCTCAGAACAATAGGACTGGTAAATCCCCCTTCAGAAAGTCCCTACCCTGGCTGTTGCTGCTCCTCCTCTCTCCATTTAATACTCCTCAGCTTGGCTACTGCTAGTTTACATTCAGAAAAATGAGCTATAGCTCAGGAGACTTCCCATTCTACAGAGTTGTTGGCAGCCTACCAGAAGAAGGTGTTTAAAACACTTTCCAGCTGCTAATTAATTATTACAGGATTATGATTTAGCAACATAATTCAAAGTTCGTTCATCATTTGGCAAGCTGGACAATTAACCCCTCCTGAGGTGTTCTCCATGCAGTCTGGATGCTGCCCCCTTTTAATTAACTCTTTCTAAAACAAACAGACCTTAGCTACTATGTTCCAGATTTTACACTTTCTTTGAATTTCTGATCTGGGGTAGGATTAATGGTTTGCTCAGACTCAAAATGATGATGATTGATTGATTTTTCTATTACTATCTTTTTCTTACTTATAGCTCTGCTATGTTTTCATGTGCAATGCCTGCATACATGTGTCTTATAGCAGTTATCTCCTTGTATAACATCGTTTCACAAAGTTGTATGTAAAGCTTTGAGCCGGGAACATTGGAACCAATTCTTGTAGCCAATTTTGGAGGTAGAGAACCATAGCAAGATAGGAGAGGATTAAACTACATTTTGCTATGAGACAGAACACTTCTCATAGGACATCCCTGCACTGGCTCCATTCTCTTCCTAGGTTTCCATCCTGGGATCTCAGCTCAGCAGTCAAGTGCAGTATTATCTGCCTCACTGCCTGAAATCTCAAGTGACGAGATTTTCTATTTTGTAATTTACAATTAAAACTAGTAACATTAAAGTTATCACACCAACTTGACTTAAGTATCTTTATAAAGTATAGATTTAAAGGATTTGATTTGATAATTAGAATGCCTGAAGTTTCTGGACTGAGATTTATGACATGATTAAAGAATAAGTAAACTATAATGCCTCCAATTAAAACAAAACAAACAAAAACTAACCCTCCCACACACAAATGGCAATTGGTGACATGTTGAAAATAGCTGAAGAATGGCATATAAAAAGCTACAGAGAGAAGGAAATTTATTCAACTAAAAACTGGGTTCCAGAAGAGCAAGGATTAGGATCCAAATAATGCAGTTTGAAAAAAATTAAGAGTATCCAATTATATAGAAAGGAAAATATATTTAAAAATATTCCAGAAATCAAGTGAATTTATTATGCAAAGATGGGCACTTTTCATCCTGAAGATGAGATAAGGAAGATATACAAATGTATCAAAGAATTGTAAATAAACAAGTCCCATAATCAGTAATATTTACAAATGTTTCACTGAGCTAGCTAATATTTACAAATGTTTCACTGAGACAGGTTTCTAGGGATTGAAGTAACTGCATTTAAAAAAAAAACATTGCTGAACAAAGCTACAAGAATTGTTTAGAATCTTATAAGATGACTGTCAGCACCTCAATGAAGCAGTGAAATGCTTACATGTGATTCTGTAAGCAGGTATGGAAAACATTGAAGTCATCAAAGAACTGGAAAAACCAGATTTCATTTTAAAACTAAAAAGGGACTGTACTGTGCTAAAAGCATGAAACACAAATGCACTTGTGTTTCATGCTCCTAAAAGAATGCACAATATTATGCAATCTAGACTTTAACTTTGCATAGAATGAGAATTGCCAGATATACAAGCTGGATCCATAAGAGGCAGGAGTACTTGAGATCATATTGATAACTTTTCACAAATAATGTAAAGAGGCAGGTCAAAGAAGTCTGTGCTTGTTTACTTAATTACACAAAAGTTTTTGACTATGAAGGTCATCATAAATTGTGGAAAGCCATTGAAAATATAGGTGTACCAAGCAACTCATCTTAGTTAATAATTTTTAGAATAACTGGGAAGCAAAACTTTAAAAAAAATTATAGACCACCCAAATGGTTCAAATTCGGAAATGAGTGCATTAAGTATATGTACTGTCCAGTTCTATACTGAATGCATATACCAAATATATATAAAAAAATCATGAACTATAAAAAAATAGAAAATGGAATTAAAATTACTTGAAAGAACCACTAGAAAATGGTTGGTCTTTGTTTGAAGTTCCTGATCTTATACTAGCAATGTATCAATAGATCCAAAGCATTATTTTTTAATTCCAGAAAAGCAGCCAAATTAGTCTATGATAGCAAAAGAAATCTACATCAACTTAATGACTATCTATGTATAATATATTTTCATAGACCAGAACCTATTCCATAGATGCATGAACTATTTAACTGTAGTTAGACAGGTATTTATATATGAAGAAAAAATAAAGTTTATAGACAGTAGAACCAAACGCCCATGAACTGAAGTACTTGCAATAAGGGAAATGTCTTCAAGATCACAACATTGTGATTCCTTCATTAATAAGAATACATTTTTTCTTGCTACATTAACTTTGCGTTAAAAGAGAATATTTTAGAATTGCTTCATTAGAATTTCCACAGATTAAAAATCCAAAGTGATAATTCTGTAATACAACATTAAAATTTTTTTAAAGAACATTTAGAAGTGTTCCTTTAAAGAGGAGGGGGAAGAATAAAAATAATATTTAAATAAGTGTTTTAATAATGCTTCTAAAGACCATTGCTAATCCATGGAGGTACAAATGAAATTTCAGAGAGCAGCTTCAACCATATTACATCAGCTATTTGTGAAGTAAGCTCAAGACCTGATGGCCGTTCACATTCATTCTAGTGGTCCTTAAAAAGGATTGAAAACGGTCACCTTTATCCATGATAAAGGAGAATTAATTTCTGAGACTATAGTACAGGGGTCCCCAAACTTGGCAATTTTAAGACTTGTGGACTTCAATTCCCAGAATTTTCCTGCCAATTCTGGGAGTTGAAGTCCACAAGTCTTAAAGTTGCCAAGTTTGGAGATCTCTGTCAAAGTATAAGTGTTCCGAATAATGGACTACTGGCATAGAATTGATTGTATCCCACAAGGATGTGTTCCTCAAAGCACTCCAAATTTGATCAACAAAATCTAAATTGATTTCTGAAGTTCAAAATTCAGATCAAGACCTGGCTATTGTAAGAGAAAGTGATCATGCTGTTGTGATGAGGCCAATTAAACCCCTCAGTGAAAAATCAGAAATAACATTCACAACTGACTTCTTTATCCAAGTATACTGTAATATGCAGGAAATAAAGATTAATTATGATTTAATAGGAATAATGAACATCTGGTGGATTATCCCCATGACTGAAATAGAGGATATGAATTGAAGGACATATACAGGTGAAACTCGAAAAATTAGAATATCGTGCAAAAGTTCATTTATTTCGGTAATGCAACTTAAAAGGTGAAACTAA
>BHEV01008102.1:0-17237 GCA_004319985.1 Emydocephalus ijimae
TTGTAGGGGCTGCAATTAATACATCGTCAAAATAGGGGACCACACCCCTGATTCCTTGTAATAACCTTTCCATGAGGCTCTTAAATATCCCTGGGGCTACACTGACTCCGAATTGCAGCCGGGTACATTTAAAGGCACCCCAGTGCGTTACAATAGTTTGGGCCTGTGCCGTTTTTTCATCCACTGGTAATTGTTGATAAGCTTGAGCTANAAGGGAATGAAGGAGGTGCTGTACCACAGGAATTGGATACGCGTTCTGCTGCAGGGCGTGGTTCAAAGTGGCCCAGTAGTCCCCACAAATTCGGATTGACCCATCTGATTTAATGGGTGTTACAATAGGGGTTTCCCATGGAGAGTGATCGATGGGCTTCAACACCCCTTGAGCAATTAGCTTGTTGAGTTGTTCGTCGATCTTCGCTTTTAGGGCAAACGGAACTCGACGGGGCTTCAAACGAATGGGAGCTACTTTAGGATCTAAGCCGAATGAGATCGGGGTCCCCTTATACTCGCCTAAGCTGTCCGCGAAGACGTCACTGAACTCAGAGATAAGGTGCTCCTCCCAATCACAACCACCGACGGTTCACGCCGGCCACTTCAATGCCGAATGGCGCAAACCATTGGAGGCCTAGGAGGCTAGGTCTGTCCTGTCTCAATCGATGACCGTTAGAGGTAAGTACGCTGTGTGCTTCTTGAAGGAAACTCGGACTCGGCAGGACCAGACGACGGGGATTCGATTCCCCTGATAGTCCTTGAGGATGAGGCGTTGAAATTTGAGGTCTTGGCGTTGAATTGTGGGGATGAGTTGCTTGAGTGTCTTCCAAGATACCATCGAGAGGGACAATCCTGAGTCGACCTCCATGTCGCATGGCTGGTTCTCGATGGCTACGGTGACTCGGATTTTCTTTGTGTCTAATGCTGAGGCATGACCAATAGTGATAGTATGGTGAGCCTCTTCTCTCTGTATGGCTAGATTTCTGTTGGAGTGGTTTACTGGCATTCGCCTTACAGGATGGCTTCCTGTCGATTGGCGAAAGTACGCCCCCTTTGAGGCCTGGCAAGCTGCAGCAGACCCTGCCGATGTGGCCTCGTTTCCTGCACTCGTGACAGAGCGCGTCGCGGAATTTGCATTCGGACCTGGCATGGTTGGCTCCACAGCCAGCGCAAGGGCGTAGGATTTTTGGACATTGGTCCCGGTCGGACCGCAACCGGTGGACCCCTTCTTCGTCGCTGTCTGACGACGAAGAGAGGTCCTCGTGGTGTGTCGTTGAAAGCTGCCCTTCTGCGTTGGGTAAAATTTCGCTGGTCGGTGGGGTTACCGTAGCGTGGGTTCGGCGGAGTTGTGCAGCCGACTTCCTGGTTGCTTCTGCTGCAGTAGCATCGGCGATGGCATCAGCAAGGCTGATGTCACCTTTTGCCATCAGCTTGCTTTGGACGCCTAGAGCATCTAATCCCAGAACTATTCGATCTCTCAGTGCCTCTTTTCTTCTCTTCAGGGTGAACCCGCAGAGCCCCCCCAAATTTCAGAGGTCTGCCACGAAATCGGCCACGCTTTCCCCTTTTCGTTGGTTCCTCTGATAAAACTCGTGGCGTCTCACAAGCGTAGGCACGGTTGGCACGTCATGGCCTCTCAGGATGGGTTCGAGGTCATCCCAGCTCATGGCCTTTACTTCTCGTGGTTTGGCCAGTGCTTTGGCCATCTTAAATACAGCTGGGCCGCAATGCATTAGGAACAATGCTNGGAGCGGGTGGTACGATGCCACCAGACATGGTTCCGTTGTTGGCATCATCTGTCACGTGCTCGGGTTGCTTCCTGGCTTCTTAGGTTCAGACGTCTCCAAATCCCACCTTCGTCGCCAGTGTCAAGTATTGAGCATGGGTCGGAATAAATGGAGACAGCCTCTGAACGGTGAACTTCAGCTCTTTATTTGCATAGTGACTTCTGAATTAACAACAGTGAACTCTGCCTTATATAGGCAACCCTTGTAAGCTTTAACCAATAGCGAGCTAGAAACGCTAGCTCTTTCAACCAATAGTAACTCTCCGTTAAGGGCCAATCGGATTCCTTAGAAATGGCCAATCCGGTTTGGCCGCTTAACAGCCAATCAGAAGTGCAGGGCCGGAACCCTGCACTTTACCTCAAGCTCACACTTTATTACTTTATTGTATACACAACAGAGAGCATATAAATTTAATTTAATAAATAAATAAAAATAAAAATGAGGTGCTTCCTGAGCTCAGTTGTTTGCTTGCAGATGTTTCATTGCCCAAACTAGGTAACATAATTAGGGTAGCACTAACACTAGCATTGATGATGTTACCTAGTTTGGCCAATGAAACGTCTGCAAGAAAGCAACCAAGCTCAGAGAGCACCAGGGACTCCTCCTTTCAATCTTGAGTTACAAATATTCTCCTTTATTGGTAAAAATAAATATCAGTGGTACTTTAACTCCTAATTATCTACTAGGAAATTATCTTGGTTCTTTGTTCCCTTGGCTTTTTTCTTAAAGATTCCATCTACAACAGGGCTGTCAAACGTGCAGCTCACAGGCCAGATGCATCACATGTTGGCCATGCCCAAGCTCGGTTTAGCGAAGGGGGGAAAACATCATGATACGTCACTTGTTGCTGTCATAATGATGTGAGTTTGATACCCCTGATCTAGGACATCTGCCAGGGAATTAGCAAAAGGGAGTTCCATTGGAGATATTGGTGGTAGGGCTTTTGTATTAGTGTGACCTGCAAAAATCCAGATGTCCCCTAGCTTGGAAGCAAAGTCAGAAAGAATATAGTTGTGTTGTCTTCTAATGGTCAGCCAGAGTTTTGCAGCCCAAGGCTATAATGCACACTTGAAACCAGTGTTTCTCATACTTGGCAACTATTAGATGCGAGGACTTCAACTCCCACAATTCCCCAGCCAGCCATTCTGGGCCTTAAAGTCCATACATCTTAAAGTTACCAAGTTTGAAAAAATACTGCTCTTGAGTTGTGAAATTGATTTGTCTTTTCTTACCAGCACTCATATCAAGGATGATTGTGTGGCTCATGGTTCTTTTGTGGTTGTCCAACCATTTTATATTTTGCCGGAGGTTACAGGTGGGTGTTTGTTGTTTAAGGTGGATTTATTGAGACTCCTGGCATGGATAGTGATGACATCAGGGGAGGGATCCGACAGGGTTAACTACCGGTTCAGTGATTTATGAAGTTTGTTGATTTACGATGTGCTTCCCTGCACTCGTGCGCCTGTAAATCATCATCAGCTTGCTGCCTGGACAGCTGACCAGCACTGAGTGCAGAGAAGCAGCGTTTGAAACAGCACTTTTTTCCTGCTTTTTCAACTGCAGCTGTGCCTTGCACAGCAGCTGAGATTGAAAAAGCAGGAAATAAAGGTCAGGTAAGAGCCTCTGTGGGCATGTGGGCCAAAACATCAGCAGACATAGAACCAGTTCTATGTCTGCTGCTCTTCAGAGCTACCAGTTATACAGAGCTGGACAGAACCGGTAGACTCCCACCCCTGGATGACATATAAGACTTGCAATTCGTAGTTGGCTCAGTAACCAAAACTCAGATTAGGTAGAATTGGTTGATGGCCATATGAATTGAATTGTAGGAATCCTAAGATGATGCTATACTGGCTTAAGGCAAGTGGCGACACTCTTGGGAAAAGCAGTATGGACTCCAGTATGTTCATCAATGCTTTCAGCAAATGAGTGAGAATTTAAGGAATAAGCAACTTTGATAATGGTTCCCAGAGACAATAAACCTCCCAGCTCTAGAAAATAGGCTGTCATTAAAGAACATTGATGGGGCTTTTTTTGGAAGGAACACAAGCACTGTTTGGAGAAGAGAACATCTCTGGCACTTTGAGATAAGTGTAAGATTTGCTCCTGCAAAGTTGATAAATAATGCAACAGGAGATGAAGGGGGAACCAAAGAAGACTAGCAGGCAAGTCAACTATAAAGGTATCCAAAAATGTTGACTGATACCAGCTCCATCTTCTTGGGTTGAGAGAGAGCTTGGGAAGATAAGATAAGATGTATAAGATGAGTTGGCACTGGGTTATTCTAAGGGAGAGAATAACTATTAATAAAGTCTTAGAAAAAAGACTTTTAAAAAGGGCAGAAATGCAGGGGTGGGATTCTACTGGTTCTGTCCACCTCTGTAGAATCGGTTGCTCCGAAGAGCAGCAGACATAGAACCGGTTCTATGTCTGCTGCTGTTTTGGCCCACCCACCTGTCTGGGCTGTTACCTATCTTTTATTTCCTGATCTTTCAACCTCAGCTGTTTTGTGCTGCACAGCTGCAGTTGAAAAAGCAGGAAAAAAGGGCTTTTCCAACCACTGCGCACCCACACGCAGCGCCACTCAGCTGTCCGGGCAGCTCAGCAAGTCTTAAATTGCATGCGCATGTGACACAGAGCAACAGAACCGGTAGTTATACCGGTTGGATCCCATCCCTGATTGCATAGCCTTCCTTTCAGCCCATGGCAAATGCACTTAGCCAGGGGGGTGATTCCACCGGTATAACAACCGGTGAGGTGATCATGCACTTTCCGCGCATGCTCCACATTTGAAAAGGCAAGCCCATACTTGCCTTCAACTGCAGCCTCTGGGAAGAAAACAGCTGAAGTGCGACAAACTGCTCTGCCACATGAATCAGCTTGCTCTAAATAAAGGCATAATGCACAGGAAAGTGGTGGGCCCACTTCTTCATCGCAGTGAACTGGTTTGGAGTGAGCTGAACATCGGAACAAGGGTTTCGCCCAAACTGGTCTGAATCGGTAGAATCCACCCCTGAACTCAACTCCTGTGTAGTTTCCTTCCTTTTCTCACCTGAGCTTTCGGAGAGGATAACCTGGTTGGCTGCAGAATTTGGTCCCCATTTCCTCCTCCCAGCAGATGGTTATTGCCCAAGGCTATAATTTCATCTTGGGCTGTCAGGCTTTCATATTCCCAGGTGGTCGGCAAGTGCCTTTAACAAACAACAATCCTACAGTTGATGACCCATTCAGTCAATGAACTCTCATCAACCCCAGAAGCTAATGTTCTATTCAACCCTTACATCTCCCTGTGGGTATTCCTGGTTAGGTGAAGCATGCTGTCTTTGCTTTCGTTGGTCCTGCCCACGGTATAGCAAAGCTCGCCTTCCTTTCCCTCCTTGTATGTATGTTCCATCTGCAGGGTCTGTTTTTCCTTGCTCTCAGTTTCTGTGGGTCCTACAGAGAAATGTAAGAGTGAAAGAACAACCTGTTCCTGCAGCTTTGATTATTGTAGCACTGGACTTATGAAAGAACCATCAACTAAGCAAGAAGAACTTTAGTAAACTTGGGAAATATGTCTCTGTCTCCTTTTCTGCCTCTCTCTGTATGGGCACCAGTGGTAGGATTCAAAAAAATTTACTACCGGTTCTGTAGGCAGGCATAGTGTGACTTGGTGGGTGTGCTGTGGCTTGGTGGGTGTGGCTCGGTGGGTGAGGCAGGGGAAGGATATTGTAAAATCTCCATTCCCTCCCCACTCCTGGGGGAAGGATCCAGGATAATCTCCATTCCCTCCCCGCCCCACTAACCTGCTTTCCAGCTCCGTTCTCCTGTGCAGGGCAACCAAAGAAGACCCAGTCGATCAGCTGGGACTCAGGAGGCAGAGAATATAGATGGGGGCGGGGCCGGTCAGAGGTGGGATTTGCCGGTTCTTCAAACTACTCAAAATTTCTGCTACCGGTTCTCCAGAACTGGTCAGAACCTGCTGAATACCCCCTCTGATGGGCACTTTTGTTTGTATGGGAGATATCCGAGAAACTAAAGTAAAAGTAAAAGGATGAATAAAGAAGGAACCAATTCTGAAAAACAGAACAGAATAACAGAGTTGGAAGGGATCTTGGAGGTCTTCCAGTCCAACACCCTGCTCAGGCAGGAAATCCTAATATCAGGGTTCCAAGTAATAGATCCATTGCAAGCAAGAACTCCCAGGCAGGTGAATTCCTCAAAGAATAGCTTTATTGGAAATATCATACTGGCACATAACTGGCGCAAAACCAACTCTGAGAGGCCCCTTGGTTTTCACCCAATTAAAAGTAAAAGTTTCCCCTCAACCCCAAACCATCAGTCACATGGCCCAAACACTGCAGCATCTATTAGTCTGGTGACATCACTCCTCTTTCCTTCGGCTAGGTTTGAGAATGTCCTTGGTTTCCAGGAGAAAGTCTTGAGAAAGAATTTTATTTTGACTACACCAGCACAGTGATCTCTTATCCCCCTCCTTATCCCTCACTCCAGTGAAGCTCCAAGATGGCTTCGCCCAGGTCAGTTTTCAGGGTTGACACATATACCATTTCAGACAAATGGCTGTCCAATCTCTTCTTCAAAACTTCCAGCATTGAAGCACCCACAAATTCTGGAGGCAGGTCGTTCCACGGTCAGGAAATTTCTCCTTAGTTCTAGATTGCTTCTCCCTTTGATCAGTTTCCATCGATTGCTTCTTGTCCTGCCTTCAGGTGGTGCTTTGGAGAATAGCTTGACCCCCCTCTTCTTTATGTGAACCACTTAATTATTGGAACATTGCTATCATGTCACCCCTAGTTCTTCTTTTCATTAAGCTAGACCACAGGTGTTGTTATGGTTAGCCGGCAGCAGGTGTAGACAGCTGAGGAGAGCGAGGACTCAGACGAGGGGCTAGGACCATCTCTGCTGCCTCCAGAGATTGTGGGGGCTGGCAGCAGCGATGAGGAGGTTCCCGAGGAGCCTGTGCCAAGTGCGCGTGTGTGCAGGATTGCTTGGAGGAAATAACAGTTACAACAGCACAGGTGACTCGGGAGTAAGGCTGGAAGGTAATGGCCCCTCCTTCAAGAAGATAACAGCCAGCTGTGAACAAACACACTTTGCAGAAGGCAAAGAAGTTTTGAACTCAGTTTCTTGGACAAAACAGTTGGTATTTGAAGACTCTTGTAAGCTATTTCTTTTCTGTTGCTTTCTGTCAGACTTGAAAAAACTTGGCAAGGCTCTTTCTTGTCGAAGCTAATTAGTTGGAAGTAGCCTTTTATCTGTGAAGAAACAGGATTCTTAGCTGAAACATGAAAAGGTTATACAGCTGCCTTTGTTTTGTGTTTGCTCTCTTGGAACCAGGTTTGGGTCAGAACAGGTGTCAAACTTGCTGCATAATGTTGCCATTACGTGACATTTGGGGATGTTTTTTCTATTCATGGAGCTAGGGTGGGCATGGCCTGTGCATGATGCATTTGGCCCATGGGCTGTCAGTTTGACACCCCTAAGCTAGACATACCCAATTCCTGCAAATGTTCTTTATCTGTTCTCGCCTCCAGTCCCCTAATCATCTGTGTTGCTCTTGCCTTTCTAGGGTACAGTTCCATTGAGGACCTGTATACAGCACGAGTCAAAAAGAGGGCTGTGAAAATATCTACAGACCAGAGGTGAGATTCTATCGGTTCGGCCCGGATCTGCCAAACCGGTAGCTCCAAAGATCAGCTGAGAGTGAGCCAGTTTGCCCCAATGATCTTCTGTTCTTCTGTTTGGCCCACCCACCTGCCTGGGCTCTAGGCTGTTTTTTATTTCCTGATTTTTCAACCTTAGCTGCTTTGTGCGGCACAGCTGATTGCTGTGGAGAAGATGATTTTCAAATGCTGCACACAGGTGCACAGCACATGTCTGGCGTGCCTGCACATCCTTACCGAACCGGTTGTTACACCGGGTGAATCCCACCCCTGCTACACATCCTGGACATAAATTGTTTCAACTTCTACCCTCAAAACGACGCTATAGGACACTGCACACCAGAACAACTAGACACAAGGACCGTTTTTTTCCTGAATCCCATCACTCTGCTAAACAACTAACTTCCACAACACTGTCAAATTACTTAGTAAGACTGTATTACTGTTCTTCTTCTCATCCAATTTGGTTAAAATAAAATAATTAAAATAAAACAATTTGGTTTTAGGAAAAAACTATCATCTAATCTGCAACTCTTACACTGCAAAAACATATGGGCTACACAACTCGATCAGGGCAAAGCAATAGACGCAATCTACATAGACTTCTGTAAAGCCTTTGATTCAGTGGTACATGACAAACTACTCCTAAAACTAAAATCTTACGGTATCTCTGGACAACTGCATAACTGGATAGAAGCATTCCTGTCAAACAGACAACAAATGGTCAAAATTGGGAGCGTCCTATCAAATTCTGTACCTGTCAACAGTGGTGTCTCCCGAGGCAGTGTTCTAGGACCAACTCTTTTCATACTCTACATAAATGACTTCTGTGATCATATCAAGAGCAACTGCGTTCTCTTCACTGATGATGTAAAGCTATCCATCAAGAGGTTGTCAGTTGCCTATATGGATCAAAGATTTTTAGAGGAATCCTTTGTCATAGCTTCATACCCAATCACTGTTAAATGGAGATACAGAATTACAGAATGACCTCTGTGATCATATTAAGAGCAACTGCATTCTCTTCGCTGATGATGTAAAGCTATTCAATACCACAGACAATACTGCTACCCTTCAAAAAGACCTTGACTGTGTATCAGAATGGTCAAACAAATGGCAACTTCAAATCTCAACAAATAAATGCTCTGTCCTATATATTGGCAAAAAAAAATCAAAATCAAAAAATAAAATACAGGCTGAATAGTGAAGACCTTGTTGATGATCCAAACTCTTGTCAAGAATCTTGGAGTACTCATCTCAAATGACCTAAATGCTAGAGCCCACTGTAACTAAATAGCCAAAAAGGCATTAAGAGTTGTTAACCTAATCTTACATAGCTTTTTCTCTGGTAATATTACACTAATAACTAGAGCATACAAAACATTTGCTAGACCAATACTCGAATACAGCTCATCAGTCTGGAAACCACATTACATATCTGATATTAACACAGTTGAGAAAGTCCAGAAATATTTCACAAGAAGAGTTCTCCACTCCTCTACTCGTTGCAGAATACCTTATGCCACCAGACTTGAAATTCTAGACCTAGAAAACCTAGAACTACGCCGCCTTTGGTCCGATCTAAGTATAGTATATAAAATCATATATTGCAATGTCCTACCAGTCAATGAATACTTCAGCTTCAACCATAACAACACAAGAGCAAACAATAGATACAAACTCAAGGTTAATCGCACCAAACTTGATTGCAGGAAAAACGACTTCAGCAACAGAGTGGTAAACGTCTGGAATACTCTACCTGACTCTGTGTTTTTTCCCCAAACCCCAAAAACTTTAACCTTAGACTGTCTACTGTTGACCTTTCTTAAAAGGTCTGTAGGGGGCGTGCATAAGTGCACCAATCATGCCTACCATCCCTGTCCTATTGTTTCTTTTATATTTTTTTAATTTTTCTTATATGTATCCATGTATTCATAACTATGTTTTTACCTATTATCTTGTAAACAACTGATAAATAAAATAAAAAAATAAAAAATATCCTTCCAATAAATCCTTCTATCTCTTCCCACTTATGACTATAACCTTGTTGCCTGTATATTTACAATTTATATTGTTTTATTTGTTTTCCTAGTATGTTTTTATTGCATATTAGTAACCTGTGTATGATTTGATTACTTATAGTAATCTATGATTATTACTAAGTGTTGTATCTTATGATTCTTGATGAATGTATTTTATTTTTTCTTATGTACACTGAGAGCATATGCACCAAAGACCAATTCCTTGTGTGTCCAATCACACTTGGCCAATAAAGAATTCTATTCTATTCTATTCCCTATTCTGTCCTGTCCTGTCCTATCCTATCCTATCCTATCCTATCCTATCCTATCCTATCCTATCCTATCCTATCCTATCCTATCCTATCCTATCCTATCCTATTCTCAACATCTTTTCCACATCGTGGTGGCCAAAGCTGGATTTGGTATTCCAAGTGTGGTCTTTCCAAGGGATTATAAAGTAGTACTAACACTTCTGAAAGGAATGCTTCCTTTCTCTGCATGATGAGAAGAGTAAGGAGCCAGGGGCAACCCATTAGTTTTTGTGTCAGAAGTCAAGAGTCCCAACCCTGATAGCTATCTGCTCTAATACAATCTTTAGAATTAGCTTAAGAATCAGTCGGGACCACCATTGGCTTTATTTATTTAAAACATTTATATAGCTGTCCATGTTATGTTGAAATCTGGGCAGCTCCCAAATGTTTGACTCCCTTGACATTTGGTCTGTTTTCTAGGAAACATTTGTTTCCAGATTCTGTCTTGATAATAGCCTACAGCTCAGTCTTGGCAGATTTATGTCAAGGTCACTTTATCTCAGTCCTTTATTTGTTGTGCATTTGGGTTTTCTTGCTGTTATTGACAATGTCTTCATGAAGCTACTAAAATCTAGTCCTTGAACAACTGAGAATCTTATAGCCCCTTGGAGACTAACAGATGTAGCCATGCCTAAAGTGAATTGGAATCCATGACAGCCTTTCATTTTTTGAGATGTAATTTTTATTGAGTGTTTTAACAACAATAACAGAACACTAACTAAAGTAGAATAAGAAAAGAGAAAAAGAAAAGGTGAAATAAAAAAATTCTAAAAGTGCAGAAAAGAAAAAGTAAAGGAGAGAAAGAAATAGAAAAAAAGGAGAAAGAAAGAAGAATGAGAAAGAAAAAGACAAAGAGAGAAAAAGACAAAGAAAGAAAGAAAGAAAGAAAGAAAGAAAGAAAGAAAGAAAGAAAGAAAGAAAGAAAAGAAAAATGATATAGAGATATCAAGAATTGGCTTCAGATCTTCTTCAAGGTATCAGCATTTCAGCAAACCTCCATTCCAGCCAATTACTTCAAGACAGACATCTCTCAAAAGTTCCTTTTATTTGGGTAGTAACTGGCACAACTGTGGAATCCCGAATCTGAAAGCTCTGGGCTTCCTTATAATAAGTAAAAACTACAAATCCATCCCCTACACCCATCCTAACATCACATGGCTCAATCACCATCCGTCCCAAAGTAAGACTTCCTTTCACTATATGCAACATGACCTGACCTTGAATCAGAAAAAGAATGTTATTAGGTCGAACGAGATATGCTCCAATTAATATCCCCCTCCTACTCTTCCAGGCTCAATTGTGGCAGTGTAGGAGCATCGGATCTCAATATGGCTTCCAATATGGCTGACACAAGGTGGTGACAAGTATAATTCTATTTTAACCCTATAGTTTACGGAATCTATGAAAATCTGCTTAATAGACAGATAAAATTGTTTAGGGTGGCAATTTCACGCACCGCTTCCCTTTATACTATAAAGATTTCTATTTAAAATCTCTAGTACTGTTTCTGAGAAAATAAAAGAGAGATTCCTCAAGATTTTAGATGAATTGTCCACCAAATTCAAGTTCTAAATTCAATAAATGGAGTAATTTGGCTTAATAACCAAAAAATGAGACGTAGAAGTCCAGGTTTTGAACCTACTGAATAACAGAATAATACAGTTGGAAGGAACCTTGGAGGCAGAGGTGGGCTGCTGGGGGTTCGCAGGGGTTTAGAAGATCCTCTAGCTAAGATTCTGCACAGTTCGGAGAACCCCCAGATCCTACTCCTGGCTGGCCTCACCCATCCCGCCCCACCCCACCCCTCCCAGGAGTCCCCATGTGGCCCATGTTGGATGCAGGTAAGTGCAGGGCACATGCAGAGGCTTGGGAAGGATGAAAAATGGGCCTCCTGGAAGTTCGGGGAAGGCCGGAAATAGGCCCAGGCTTCCAGAGAGCCTCCAGAGCCCAGGGAGGCCATTTTGATCCTCATGGAGGCTTGAGGAAAGCCTCCAGAGCCCGGGGAGGGCAACCCCCCCACTGCCATGTTGCAGGAGACTGACTAGGCCACGCCCACCATGGCCACACCCACTAAGCAACCAGGCAGAGAACCTGTTGCTAAAATTTTTGAAGCCCACCCCTGCTTGGAAGTCTCTTAGTCCAGGGATCTCCAACCTTAGGAACTTTAAGCCTAGTGGACTTCAACTCCCAGAATTCCCCAGCCAGCAAGCAGGAGGGGTTGTCAGGCCTGTCAAACTGATGGCATGTGGGCTTGAATATGGCCCGTGCAGGCCACACCCACCCTGGCTCCGCAAAAGCAAAGAAACATCCCAATATGTTGCAATACGGCCCTATATGTCATGATACTATTGACCTCTCCCCTTTCCTAAGAGGTCTATAGGGGGCGTGCATAAGCGCACCAACGTGCCTACCGTCCCTGTCCTATTCTTTTATTTTTTCTTACATGGATCCATTTCATGTATTCATAACTATGTTCATACTTATACCTACTATCTTGTAAGCGATTGACAAATCAAACAAATAAAATAAAATAAATAAAGTGATGCGAACGGGGTTTGACACTCCTGACATATACCATTCCTGACAAATAGATGTCCAATCTCTTCTTAAAACTCTTTCGTTGTTGGAGCATACACAACTTCTGGAGTTAAGCCGTTCCACTGATTAATTGTTCTAACTGTCAGGAAATTCCTCCTTGGTTTCAGGTTGGTTACGTGTATTGCCATTATTTCTTTAATCACGCCATGCAATCAGCAAAAAGGCATTGACTTCTAAACTCCCAGCTGGAAAAAAAATACTTTTATTGTCCTCTTTTTATATATATATATATATATTGGGGAATGGAAGGATTTGTACTCCTTGCAGACAGCTGGTCATTTGCATTCTTTTGGAGAGTCATTGAGGCCACTTGGAGGTTTATCTATGTCCTCAGGGTCACGTGAGTGGTGCAAATGATACGGAGCCTTCTTGGAACTGCTGAAAGGATTGGGTTGTAGAGCTGTGTTTTCTGCAGGATGTTTTCTGCCCTGTGTCCCTGGAATGGGCTGAAAACGGGACTCGTTGAGGCTGAAAATGGGGCATGCAGAAGCTGAAATTGGGATGTGCGGAGATTGAAAATGGGGTGTGCGGAGGTGGTGAAATGTGGCAGCAGCAATGGGAGGTGACAGCACTGATGGGCAGTGGTGATCCCTGCAGCCTGGAACAGCTGATCGTTGGTATTCCAGGAGCTGACTCAACTGCCAATCAGTTGCTTGTGCTAAATCAGGCTGTGCTGAAGCTGACCGGGTTGTTTGCTGTTTGCTGGAAAGACCAAATTGCTGGAAGGCAGAGGCAGATTACTCTCCTTTTCCTCCCCAAAATCTAGGTGTGTCTTATAGTCCAGAGTGTCTTATAGTCTGAAAAATATGGTAAACTAATAAAGTTGAAAAAAAAAGAATGTGGCAATGGGAAAATAGAATAGAATTAGAATAGAATAGAGTTTAGTAGAGTAGAGTAGGGGAGAATAGAATAAAATAGAGTTGAGTAGAGTAGAGTAGAATAGAATAGAATATAGAATAGAATAGAGTAGAGTAGAGTAGAAAATAGAATAGAATAGAATAAAGAGAATAGAGTAGAGTAGAATTGAGTCGAGTCAAGTAGGGTTGAGTAGAATAGAATAGAATAGAATATAGAATAGAATAGAATAGAGTCGAGTCGAGTCGAGTAGAAAATAGAATAGAATAGAGTAGAGTTGAGTAGTGAAAAATAGAATAGAATATAAAATAGAATAGAATAGAGTTGAGTAGAGTAGATAGAGTAGAATAGAATAGAATAGGAATATAGAATAGAGTAGAGTAGAGTAAAGTAGAATAGAATAGAATATAGAATAGAATAGGTTGAGTAGAGTAACCTATTCTATTCTATATTCTATTCTATATTCTATTCTATAGAATAGAATAGAACAGAACAGAATAGAATAGAGTTTAGTAGAGTAGAATAGAATATAGAATAGAATTGAGTTGAGTAGAGGAGAATAGAATATAAAATAGAATAGAATAGAGTAGAGATAGAGTAGAATAGAATATAAAGTAGAATAGAATAGAATAGCATAGAGGAGCAGAGTAGAGTACAGTAGAGTAGGGTAGAATAGAATAGAATAGAATAGAATAGAATAGGTTGAGTAGAGTAAATAGAATGGAATAGAATAGAGTAGAGTAGAGTAGAGTAGGGTAGAGTAGAGTAGAGTAGAATATAGAATAGAATAGATTAGATTAGAGTAAATAGAATAGAATAGAATAGAATATAAAATAGTTGAATAGAGTTGAGTAGAGTAGAATAGGATAGGATAGAATATAGAATATAGAATAGAATAGAGTTGAGTAGAGTAGAGTAGAATAGAACAGAATAGAACTAAGTTGAGTTGAGTAGAGTAGAGTAGAATAGAATAGAGTTGAATAGGGTTGAGTAGAGTATAATAGGATAGAATATAGAATAGGATAGAGTTCAGTAGAGTAGAATAAAATAGAATATAGAATAGAATTGAGTAGAGTAGAGTAGAGTAGAGTAGAGTAGAGTAGAGTAGAATAGAATAGAATATAGAGTAGAGTAGAATAGAATAGAATAGAATATAGAATAGAGTAGAGTAGAAAATAGAATAGAATAGGATATAGAATAGGATAGGGTAGGGTAGGGTAGAGCAGAGTTGAGTAGAGTAGAGTAGAGTAGAGTAGAGTAGAATAGAATATAGAATAGAATGAGTAGAGTAGAGTAGAGTAGAGTAGAGTAGAGTAGAGTAGAGTAGAATAGAATAGAATATAGGGTAGGGTAGGGTAGGTAGGGTAGAGTAGAGTAGGGTAGAGTTGAGTAGAATAGAATAGAATAGAATAGAATAGAATAAGTTGGATTCTATCTAGTTCTGCCCCCTGCTCAAGCAAAAGAGCCTATACCCGTGATGGCACACGTGCCAGAAGTGGCATGCAGGGCCACTTCTGCCAGCACACGAGCTGTCGCCTGGAAGAGCCCCACTGCACATGTACCCCCCCTCCTGCCAGCTGATTGTTGGGTATCTACTGTGCATGCAGGGAGGGAGACGTGTGTGGGGGTGATACACATGCATGTGCAGTGGCATGCAGCATGCAGGGCGTGTGTGCACATGCGCCGAGGCATGCGGTGCAAGGGGGTCATGCACGCATGCACAGGAGGGCAGGGGGAGTCACGCACAGATTCCATCCTGGGTAGCACGTATGCACGCACTTTTGGCATGCAACGTGGAAAAGGTTCGCCATCACGGACCTATACCATTTCAGAATGGTGACTGTCCAGTCCCTTCTTAAAAACCTCCAGTGATGAAGCACTCACAACCTCTGAAGGCCAGCTGTTCCACTGGTTAATAGTCCTCACTACTACGAAGCTTCTCCTTAATTCCAGGTTGCTTCTCTCCTCGATTAGTTTCCATCCCTTGTTTCTTGTCCTGCCTTCTGGTGCTTTGGAGAATAGCTTGACTCCCTCTTCTGGGTGGCAGCCCCTCCAATACTGCAATACTGCTATCATGTTCCCCCTTGTCCTTCTTTTCTCTAGCCTGGCCATATCCACTTCCTGCAACTGTTCTTCATGTGGTTTTGTTTCTACGCCTCTTCTTTGCACTTTTCCCAAAGTCTCAACATCTTTTTTATAACATGGTAACCAAAACTGGTTATGCTATGCTATGCTATGCTATGCTATGCTATGCTATGCTATGCTATGCTATGCTATGCTATGTAGGGTAGCTACTCTACCCTACCCTACCCTATCCTATCCTATTTATCCTATCCCATTTATGCTATGCATAAAGTGGGAGATGTTTAGATCCAGGGGTATCTGTGTTAGGAATATAAGTCACCTAACAGGTATTTGGGTTAGAAATATATAAACCAGGATAAACATTTTAGTACTATATCTTTAAGGGAATGCAAGAGCATGCAATTGGGTGTGGTTTCTCAAACAGCCATAAGATGGAGCCAGAAACCTGGGTTGTTTAGTCTTAGTCTGAGTCTCAGAAGAGAGTGTAAGTGTATTTCTGTTTCCTTCTGTTGGAAAGTATTGCCGTTGCTCAATTTCTTCTAATTGACTGATATTACTGGATTTAATGTAAGTCTGTTACTGAACTGTTTTTTGACACTGGACTTTGTTACTGAATTATCTCTGGATTGAAAAACTGACTGATTTTATCTGTGAATGACTTTTGGATTGCTTATTTTGGACTTTGCTTAAACCTTTCTGGAAGTAAAAACCTACATTTACTGTAGGGTGTATCTGTGTGCTCTGTGTGTATTATTCCAACACTACTCCCTGTATGCGCTCATTCTCCTAATGGGGAATTACCTCAACAATCTGTGTGGTGGAGAGAAAACAACAGAATAACATATTTGGAAAGGACTTGGAGGTCTCCTATCCACCCCACTTCTCAAGCAGGAATCCTATACCATTTCAGACAAGTGATTGTCCAGTCTTTTCTTAAAAACCTCCAGTGATGAAGCATCCACAACTTCTGAAGGCAAGTTGTTCCACTGATTAATTGTCCTCACTGTTGCAAGGTTTCTCCTTAATTCCAGTTTGCTTCTCTCCTTGATGAGTTTTCATCCATTGCTTCTTGTCCTGCCTTCAGGTGCTTTGAAGAATAATTGGATCCCCTTTTCTTTGTGGCAGCCCCTCAAATATCTGGGTAGTGGTTTGTGGTTTATTTTTATTTTTTTAAGTTCTAAATGGTATTTTCCAAAGAAAACTGGAAAAACAGACACAGACCCTTTCACAGCAAAATGGAAGAGAATCAGTTACCATTTGCAAAGGAGAGAAATTCATTCACAGGTTATTTTGCCTGTCCTCTTTTAACAAAATTTCATTTATTTTGATATGAATTCCACTAAATCTCTTTTGCATTAGCAACAGGAGAAAATAATTCAAGCAGTGTTTGCTGCTAATAGTGAATATTATGCCTTGCAGGTGGTAAGGAAGATATTAATTTTGTAGTTGCTGGCAAAGAGAAATTGACTGAAATTAACAGAAAGCAGAAATAACTAGCTTTAGGAAGGGAATGGTGAGGGGAGGGGGTCAGACACAAGAACCAAGCAATCGAATTGCACTCCACTGGTGCTTTGTCTTTTAGTTTTGTTCTTAAACTTTTGAGGATTGGAATTTCACTTTTCCCCAAGCCTTTGATGCATTATTATTAGAGGTATGCTTCATTCTCTGCTAATAACAGAAAAGCTTTCCAATTTTGTTATGTCTGACTAGGTTTGCCGCTAATGGAGCTGTAATTGAGATGATGCCTTCTAAGATCTGACCTAAGACAATCAATAATAAAGTTATGATGGTTTCAGGGAGAGTCGCAGAAGTCCTACATGTTGCCTGAAGATGATAGCAATAGCACTTAGACTTATATACCGCTTCACAGTGCTTTACAGCCCTCTCTAAGTGGTTTACAGAGTCAGCCTATTGCCCCCAACAATC
>BHEV01008103.1:0-21473 GCA_004319985.1 Emydocephalus ijimae
AACGCTTGTCCGAAGACATGAATTTTACCAGAGAGACCAGCGGAAAGGAGAAAGCGTTGCAGATTTCATCGCGGATCTCTGAAACCTGAAAGGCCTCTGTGGGTTCACCGACCTCGAAGAAGCTTTGAGAGACCGAATAGTTCTGGGATTAGATGCACCACACGTGCAAAGCAAGCTGATGGCGAAAGGCGACATCAGCCTTGCAGATANACCCCACTCCGCCAACTCGCCGGCTAAACCTCACCTCGCCTTGAGGGACATGCAACGGCAACCCACCACGAGGACCTCGAACCGTCATCAGAAAGTGATGAGGAAGAAGGCAACCGGCTCCAGTCTGAACGAGACCAACGCCACCAGCGTAACCAGAGACTGCAGTACCAATGTGCAGGTTGTGGGGCAAACCACCCATGATCAGACTGCAAATTCCTCGACGCGCTCTGCCATATTTGTGGAAAGAGAGGCCACATCAGAAAAGTCTGTAGAAGCAAGCTAGGATCTAACCCACTTCAGAGGGGGACCAACTACCGCCAACCCACAGGAAGTCATCCTTTGAATCGGGAACAATAGAACCACCAATGGAACAACCATTCCTACAGAAATAAACCACTAGCCCATTCAACGAAACGAGAAGAGGCACACCAAACCATCACGATTGGTCACGCGACAAGACCTCAGAGTCCAAAGAATCATTCTCAAGGACTATCAAGGAAACCGAATTCCGGTCATTGGATCCAGCCAAGTCCAGGTCTCATTCAAAAATTGTACTGCATCCTTACCATTGACCGTCGTCGACCATGATCAGCCTAGTTTGTTAGGCCTTCAATGGTTCGCTCCACTTGGGATTGAGGTAGCCGGCATTCACCAAACCAGCAGCGACGACTGGGAGGAGGCCCTCGTCCAGGAATTCCAGGACGTTTTTGCAGATAAACTAGGCGAGTACAAGGGGACCCCGATATCATTTAACCTTAACCCTGATTTAGCCCCCATCCGCCTTAAGCCTCGTCTAGTACCTTTTGCCCTTAAACCAAAGATTGACGAGCAGCTTGATAAATTAATAGCCCAGGGCGTTTTAGAACCAACTGACCATGCTCCTTGGGAAACCCCAATTGTAACACCCATCAAGCCAGATGGATCGTTAAGGATCTGTGGGGACTACCATGCCACCCTGAATCACGCCCTTCAACAGAATCTCACCCGGTGCCGGTGGTACAACACTTCCTCCATTCTCTGGGGGGCGGAAAAGTCTTCGCTAAATTAGATTTAGCACAGGCGTACCAACAACTGCCTGTAGATAAAAAAACAAGGTACAAACGATAGTTACGCACCGAGGTGCTTTTAAGTGCAACTGACTCCAATTCAGAGTTAGTGTGGCCCCAGGGATCTTTCAAAGCTTGATGGAGAGGCTATTACAGGGAATAAAAGGGGTCGTACCATACTTAGATGACATTTTAATTGCTGCCCCGAATAGAGAAATACTAAAGGAGCATCTTAAACTGGTTCTCCAGAAATTTAAAGACTCTGACCTGAAAGTTAAAAATAATAAATGTCAACTGTGCACAGATAAAGTAGAGTTCCTGGGGTACCTAATCGATAAACAAGGCATTCACCCCACCAGTAGCAAGTTAAGAGCAATCAAGAACGCCCCAAGACCCAGAAACAAGACTGATCTCCAAGCTTTCCTGGGGCTTATTAATTTTTACAACATCTTCCTGCCCCACAAAGTGACCATAGCCGAGCCCCTACATCGACTCCTCGATAAAAAAGCAACCAGGGTTTGGGGGCACTGAGAGGAGCACGCATTCCAACAAGTGAAAAATCTATTAACTTCAAATGCTGTTTTAATGCGGTATAATGAGACTTTGCCTTTAACAATCACATGTGATGCGTCACCATTTGGAGTAGGAGCCATGTTGAGCCATGTGTTACCAAATGGTAGTGAAGCCCCTATTGCCTATTTTTCAAGAACTTTATCAAAGGCTGAACGTAACTATAGTCAAATCGATAAAGAGGCTCTTGCTGTTGTATCTGCTGTTAAACGGTTTCATGAATATGTTTATGGACGAGTTTTTACTATTGTTACCGACCACAAACCTTTGCTGGGGATTATAGCGGGAGACAAGCCAACCCCCTATATATTATCACCTAGAATGACTCGCTGGTCAGAGTTTTTGGCTGCGTACAATTATAGGCTGCAGCACCGCCCAGGGAAAGCCATTCCCCATGCTGACGCATTGAGCCGTGCACCACTTCCGGAAACCGTTGACGACCCAGCTCCAACACTTACAATGCTCCAGATTGAAATGCTACAGTCACCGCCGTTAACAGCTAGAGATATCATGATCGAAACAAAACGCGATCCTATCTTAAAGCGGGTTCTTCGCTGGGTCGAACGAGGATGGCCAGTAGATCAAACCCCTGACGACTTCATTCCCTTCAAGAATCGGCAAACGGAACTTTTTTCGCAAAAGGGCTGCATCCTGTGGGGGGATAGAGTCGTCGTCCCAGAGCGGTTACAACGAGCGGTATTAAAGACACTGCATGAGGGCCACCCCAGCATCGTGCGTATGAAAGCGCTCGCGCGAAGCTACGCGTGGTGGCTGGGTATCGACAAACAGATCGAAGCCTGGGTAAAGACTTGTTATAAGTGCCAAGAAGTTAGCAATGCCTCACCAAAAGCAACTCCGACAGAATGGGAAACACCTCGGGGACTGTGGTCCCGCATTCATATTGACTTTGCGGGACCTACTAAGGGACATACGTTCCTATTAACAGTGGATGCCTACTCAAACTGGCTCGAGATCCACGAAATGAAAAGTACTACAACCGAGTCCGTCATCCGGAAGTTGAACAGATTATTCGCGACGCATGGACTGCCAGACGTTCTGGTATCCGACAACGGACCCCAGTTTACCGCGCTTCCTTTTGAACAATACTTAGCGGACCGCGGTATTCGCCATGCGCTAACTTCGCCAGCGCACCCTGCGGCTAACGGAAGAGCCGAGCACATGGTACAGTTTGTTAAAAAATCCCTCTACAAAATGGACTATGGGGACATTGAAGATAAGATAAATAGAATACTCCTTCTCCAACACATCACTCCACATAGTGTCAGCAACAAGACTCCAGCGGAACTATTGATGGGACGCAAACTCCGCTCCCACCTTGACCAGCTTCACTCGTCTTACGAGCCAGAGAAACCCTGTGGATCTTGTGGAAAATGTCACGAGTTCAAGATAGGCGACTTAGTTTTCGCCAGAAATCTTTCTGGCGAACCGTTGTGGATCGAGGCCACTGTTATTCAAGCCACTGGACCAAGGTCGTACTGGGTGAAAACCTGCAACGGAAAAATATGGAAACGCCATATAGATCAGCTTCGCTCGAGGCTACAACCTAGTTTCTGCAACTCCGGTAACTCCCAAACTGAGGGGGGAGGGGATGTCGAAGAAACCGAATTCGAGATGGTGGAAAGCAGGAACGAAAGAAGTCAGTCATTGGGTATGACAAGTGAAGAAGGATCAAGGATGGGGGTGGTCTTGCCACAGAGGAACAACCCAACAGAGGCAAGCCCGCAAGGGCCAGAGGACAACAACGAGAACATTAGCAGCACCGAGTCTTCCAACAAAGAACCACCAGCACCCGACTTGCCCGAAAACACCCCGCCAAAACAGGCTTATGGACAAGAACTGGTGGGACAGCGTAAATCCAATAGACAGTCGAAGCAACCTTCCTACCTCAGAGATTACGTCACCACACCTCCCCAAACGGAACCCGGGGGGAAGGGGTGTTGTGAAGTAATAAAATACTCCAATAAAGTTTATCAAAAGCTTTAGAAAATAGCAGGGTTCTAGACCTGCACTTCTGATTGGCCGATAATAGCGATATCGGATTGGTCCGTTCAGGAGAATCTGATTGGCTGTTAATGAGCCACTGTCATTGGTTAAGGAGGTTAACACTCCGCGTTTCCTATTGGTTACTAGAGCAGCAGCTTGCCTATAAAAGGGCTGCTTTTGCTCTAGGGTTTTGCTCTGTTCAGAATGTATAATAAAGAGTTGAAGTTCACTGTTCACCGTCTCGTCTCCGTTCCTTGCACCCATGCACAGAACTTAACAGTTAGCAAGAGATATAATATGTTAAAAATATTAAGAGCACTATTACAAAGTAAGACAAAAACATGACATGTGTCAGAGCTGAATATTGCATTCAGCATTAGCTGAGATTAAATTCTCAGGACAAATTTGCCTTAATATTAATACTACATATTAATACTACACATTAAGACACAAACGTATTAAGAAAATATTGGAATGTGCTGAAATGAGCAGATTGACATTTGAAATTAGAGAACAAGAAGATAAACCAGTTTGGGATCTTTTTTATCAATGGTTAGATAATACAATATAATAATAGAATATTTAGAAACCTAGGATATAACGAATATGCATTTTTTTTCACTTTTAGGTTTTGATAATATTTTAAGAATATTTTATTAAGATAGATTTGGTATGATTTTATGATCTGTTATAAAATAAATTAATTAAACTATAGTTATCTCGCTTAAGTATGAATTAGTTAAATTACAGTCAAATGATTGTTCAATTGTGATATTGGGATATATGGTTGTTGATTGATGATATGAGTTATTATGCAACATAATTCTTATGATGACTATGAAATGGATGCACAAAAAAGAGTGGTAAACCAACCGATACACTGCTTGTAAATTTATGAAGAATGATGATGTTTTTATGTTATGTCCTATGTTTTATGTGTTTGTGTTTGTTGTAAAAAAAAAATTAATAAAACTTGTATTAAAAAAAAAAGACACAGATGTGTGTCTGTGTATATGTACACCCCCCAAATATATATATATATTCATAAATTGCTGATAATATATTTTCCAAATATAATTTGGGTATGAAGGAATGCTGAAAGAGATTAATATATCACTGTAATAGAATCAAAACAACTATTTCAGTATTTTATATGAACAACTATCCTCATTTGAGATATAAAATAAGTAAAAAAAAATGCCTTATACAAAACAGTCACATTTTAGAAACAAGATTTCAATGTTTGCAGCTTAAAGGCTTTTAT
Organism: Emydocephalus ijimae; assembly: GCA_004319985.1. Taxonomy (NCBI): domain Eukaryota; kingdom Metazoa; phylum Chordata; class Lepidosauria; order Squamata; family Elapidae; genus Emydocephalus; species Emydocephalus ijimae. Next base: position 5,095 of record BHEV01008103.1, read on the forward strand.
TTTTCCTCAAAGTATGCGCTCGTCCCTAATGTTAATGAACTTCATTGTCCTCTCATTGTCCTGGGTTTATGAATAAATAATTAGTCTTATTTAATTAATGTCTAGCTAACAATATTCCCAAACTGTCTCTGCTTTCATATCCTTCGGTGATGAAATATGTTCCTGACTTGTGTGAATTCATAAAAAGTAGGAAGAGAGAAAGGGGGAGAGAAGAAGGGACTTTTCATAATTCAGTGGTGCTTAAAATTTTCAGTGACAGACTGTGTGCAAAGCATCTTAACTCAGAGCTATGAAGATTAGAGTCTCTCTCTCTCTCTCTCTCTCTCACTCACTCACACACACAGACACACAGACACAGACACACACACACCTCTGTCTCTCTGTCTCTGTGTCTCTCTTTGTCTTGGTTTCTTTTTGTGTCTGTCTGCCTGCCTGCCTGCCTGCCTGCCTGCCTGCCTGCCTGTCTGTCTCTCTCTCTCTCTCTCTCTGTGTGTGTGTGTGTGTGTGTGTGTGTATCTGTCTCTCTGTCTCTGTCTGTCTCTCTGTCTCTGTCTCTGTCTCTCTCTGGAATAATATAATGATTTCAAAGCCAGATATCTATATTTTAAGGCACACAAATCTCTTGTCAGAAAGCATCCGTCTGTAAACAAAACAGGCATTTCTTAATTGCATCAATCACATATCCTCACATAAGTATTACAGTTAGTATTGAATAGAAGTCAAGATGGGAAAATAAAATTAAAAAGTAACAGAAATAGCAAATTTTAGCCATAGGAAAGTCACCACTTTTTTGGATCTATGCATTAGGAGAGATGGAACTCCAACATTCTCAACTTGTTTTTTTTTTTTTAATTTTTCAATAACACTTTAAAGGGGAGGAAAAAATGGGGAACAGAGCTAATGTTTTTATACAATTACTATAGTTAGGACAGAAGAAGATAGTGGATGAAGCCTGAGGCAAAAGATCCTCCTATCCACATACTGCTGTCAACCAAACTGATAGATACTCATGAAAACCCTATGCCCCCCTGGTGTAACAGAGGCAACGGGCTAGCTTAAATATAAAGAGAATCATGCTGTGTAACACATGCATCTTGCCATCATTCTACTCCCCCAGCCAGAATCTGCTATTTCATACTATCGAACACAATGACAATCCTATAGAAAAGGTAAGCAATGATGTGTCCCGGTTATTAGCAGCAGCATTAAGACAAACGAACAGCCAAAATTGCAATTAGCACAGCACCAGAGAATGCAATTACTTTTCTTGCTATATGATCGGTATCTCATGAAAGCATCACTATGCATTAAAATAAACCTGAGGGAAATGTTCATAGGAACATTGTTACATTATGGTAATGATTTAATACTGATTGTGATCATTTCAAAGCATGCAGGTCTGCCCACGTTATATTGCACAGTTCTAAACAAGGTGGATAAATGCAGTTAGTCTGCTCTGACATGACACTCTCATACCACTCTCCACGGAAAACATGCACATTCTTCAAACACTGACACTGGCAGAATTCACACCATATGCTTGTGGATTGGTGTGTTGTACCATCATCATATGGTTTTTAATCTGTGGATTCTGGTTTAGCATATTCTGTGAATCTGATCATTTTTTTAATTATTCAATATATTTTGAAGAATTGTGTCCTATCATGATATAGTCCATGCATTTCATTATTCCTAATTTTCTCAAATTACATTTTTTTTTAAAAAAACTTACCTCTTGAAGACTGCAAGTAAGGACTAATGTCATAGAAATGTAAGCTTTTTATCTAACCAGCTCCCTAATGAAAAGATTTTTCTTCTGCATCAAGTTTTATTTTATTAATCTTATTACAGGTAGTCTACATTTTACAACGGTTCCTTTAGTGACTGTTTGAAGTTTCAATGACAGATTTTTCACTGAAAAATCTGACTTATGACCATTTTTCACACTTAAGACCATTTCAGCATCCCTATAGTCATGTGATCAAAATTCAGATGCTTTGCAACTGACTCATATTTATGACAGTTGCAGGGTCCTGGGGCCTTGGGATCACCTTTGCACCCTTCTGACAAGCAAAGTCAATGGGGAAGCCAGATTCATTTAACAATTGTATCACTAAACAATTACAATGATTTGCTTAACAATGCTGGCAAGATAGGTCATAAAAATGGGAAAACATTCACATAACAAATGTCTCACTTAGCAACAGAAATGTTGGGCTCAATTGAAGTCATAAATCGAGAATTATCTGTATTTTGATAGAAATGATGAAGCCACAGATATTCGATAGAAGCCATGTTGACATCAAACAAATGAAAATGACAAATTTTTGTGATTTGGACGATGTCAACAAGATGCGAGTGATATTCATTTGCTTCCCCTGGTAGAAAACAATTGATGAAGCATTTAGTCATGTTAATTAACCAGATTAATTAACATCAATTAATTTGGTACCATGCTAGTCATAGCCTCACCATTTGCCCAATATTATTAATTTCACATGCCTGGGACTTTAATTTCAGTAATAGCATGCTAACTGAAAGCTGCTTTATCAGCAGCAGATTTCAAATATAATGTACATGCAAGCATTTCTTTGTAAAGTGGGCACTTAGATTTGGGATAGAAAAACAAAGACTTTTTTCCCCTGGGACTTACTACACATGGTAGAAATGTTGGGGCTGCAGAAGGCTGGGGCTTTGTACATTTTGGTTATTATTCAAGCACCAATAAATGGCTTTGTTACCATACTTCTTCAATCCAGCAACATTCAGACAGATTATGTTCATTTGGATTCCTGACCGAGCAGTGATTAGAGCCAATGGTTTAATTGACTCTTTTCTACTCTAGAATTCTATGGTTGATTCCTTATTTTCACATTTTGATCTTCTTTGCAACAGCTTATACAGGGGAAATAATTAGGACTATTGAATGTTTATGCTTGCTTAAAATGTTATTTTCTTATTTAAAGTGATGAGACTATGGCTCAGAAACAACAGCAACCTACTGTCCTATTTTGAGGTTTAGTGCCTTGCCAAACTCTGCTAACAAGGGTAATTTTTTTTTTTAAAAAAAAAATTAGATTGCCATAAAGGTGCCAGGATTAAACACCAAGTGGATTATTTATAGTTCGTTTTGGAAAGCAAACCTGTTCTTTTGCTACTCACTGGGGTAGCAAAATAAAAGACTTGGAAGTCCTATAGTGAGATACATTCTGGGACCCTGTGGAGAAATTCAGGAACTTTCTTTTGAAGTAAAAACATCTCACTTTCTCACTCTTTGGCATCTTCTAATTTCTTCTCAAATTTCCACACACAAAGATTTAGACACCCAGAGCAAATCCAGATCACAGTCACAACATGGTCCTACTTTGCAGGCACCTTCCAGAGATAAGAGAGCAGCAGTAACCTGATAAGAGCATTTCGAAGACCTTATGAGCCCTGTTGTCTATTCTGTCCACAGATCTCCAAGCACTGTTCTGACTGGGACCATTTCTGAAATATATCCACCTATCTTCCTGCCTCATCCTAGTCCTGCAACCTGCAATCTCCCACCCCACTGCAAGCCAATGCCAGCAGAACATGATATATGTCAAACATTCAAAGAAAGGAAACTCAAGAAACAGGCACAGCAGAGATTCCATGAATGTTCTTTATTTTGGCAAAATGGAATAACAGAATCTTGAAAGCATTCCAGAGTTTCTGCCCTATCTTATACCAAACAAAATCAAACTGAGATTATTCTGAGTGTCTTTCTTATGTATTTCTTTCTGGGACAGAATTGCCTTTCCTGAAAATTCTCCTTTCAACCTCCTGCTTCTTCTTTCCCCACTCCCAAGGCTGTTTCTTGTCTCAGTTCAGGTCATTCTTTGGTGTGGTCTATTATTGATCCTTGGCTCATGTGTGTCTCCTTCCCACTAGCTACAGTCTAATACGTGACACCTTAAAGAACAAAGTGTCAAACTCGATTTCATTGAGGGCCACATTAGGGTTGTGTTGGACCTCAGGGAGCTGGGATGAGTGTGGCTGGTGTTGTGAATCAATAAATACTTAATAAAGATTATTAAGAGCTTGAAGCAAAGTGCAGGGTTCTGGCCCTGCACTTCTGATTGGCCGATAATAGCGACATCGGATTGGTCCGTTCAGGAGAATCTGATTGGCTATTAATGAGCCTCTCCCATTGGTTAATGGAGCTAGCGCTCCCTGTGTCTTCATTGGTTAAATAAGTTAAGAGTTGCTTATATAAAGGGGCCCATTGTGGCCATTGAGCTGAGCTGTTTTCACATGTAAATAAAGAGTTTGGAGTTCACTGTTCACTGGCTCGTCTCCATCCTTGCACCCATGCACAGAACATAACACTGGCGACGAGGATGGGATGTGGAGACGTCAGACCTTACTGAACAACAAAGAACTATAACCGAGCACCGTGGCTGAACGCACCAACGACGGAACCATGTCCGGCAGCGTCATACCACCCGCTCCATTCGACCCGGCACAAGAAGACTGGGACTCATATATGGATCGCTTCCAGATGTTTCTGGAAACCAACAATTTGAAGGATGCCACTACCGGAAAGAAACGAGCGGGATTCCTAACTCATTGCGTGCCAACCGTATTCAAGATGGCCAAGGCATTAGCAAAACCGGCAGAAGTAAAGTCTATGGACTGGGACGTCCTCGAACCACTGCTGAGGGCTCACTACGCACCGACCATGCCAACGCTCGTGAGAAGGCATGAATTTTATCAGAGAAGTCAGCGGAAGGGTGAAAGTGTTGCTGATTTCATCGTGGATCTCCGGAATCTGGGAGGCCTATGCGAGTTTACCAACTTACAAGAATCCCTAAGAGACCAAATAGTTCTGGGATTAGATGCACCAGGCACTGGCGAAGGGCGACATTAGCCTTAAAGATGCCATAGCTGAAGCTACTGGAGCAGAAGCAACCAGGAAGTCGGCTGCCCAAATGCGCCGCACCCACGCACCGGTTCGCCAACGAGCCTGTGAAATTTCACCTCAGTCAGAGGGACAGCTAGATACAGCCCACCACGATGACCTTGAATTGTCATCAGAAAGCGATGAGGAAGAGGTCCATTGACTTTGGTCCAAACGAGACCAACGCCAGAAATCGCAGTACCAATGCGCCGGGTGTGGAGCAAGCCACCCCCGGTCAGAATGCAAATTCCTCGACATGCTCTGCCATATGTGCGGGAAAAGAGGCCATATCAGATGGGTCTGTAGAAGCAAGCCAGGACCCAGCCAGCCCTCAAGGGGTGCTAACTATCGCCAACCGACGGGAAGTCATCCCGTGAAGTGAGAACCCGTGAACCACCAATGGAACAACCACTCCTACAGAAACAAAACCCTAAACCACCCAACGAAGTGAGAAGAGGCTCACCAAACGATCATGATCGGTCANCAGATTCCAAAGACTCATACTCAAGGACTATCAAGGAAATCGAATCCTGGTCGTTGGATCCACCCGAGTCCAGGTATCGTTTAAAACTGTACAGCATTTCCATCCCTGACTGTAATCGACAAGGATCGGCCTAGTTTGTTAGGCCTCCAATGGTTCGCTCCACTTGGAATTGAAGTAGCCGGCATTCACCGAACCTGCAGCAGTGATTGGGAAGAAGACCTCATCCATGAATTCCANTCCAATCATAACACCCATCAAGCCAGATGGATCGATCAGAATTTGTGGGGACTACTGGGCCACCCTGAACCACGCCCTTCAACAAAATGCTTACCCAGTACCGGTGGTGCAACACCTCCTCCATTCCCTGGGGGGAGGAAAAGTCTTCACTAAACTAGACTTAGCCCAGGCATACCAACAACTGCCTGTTGACAAAAAAACAGCAGAGGCCCAAACAATCGTTACGCACAGAGGTGCATTTAAATGTAACCGACTCCAGTTCGGAGTGAGAGTAGCTCCAGGAATCTTTCAAAGCTTGATGGAAAGGCTATTACAAGGGATAAAAGGTGTTGTCCCATATTTTGATGATGTGTTAATTGCTGCCCCAACTTGGAAAATACTAAAGGAACACCTGAGGTTGGTTCTCCAGAGATTTAAAGACTCAGGTCTCAAAGTTAAAAAAAAACAAGTGTTATTTATGTGCGGATCGTGTAGAATTTTTGGGATATTTAATTGATAGTCAAGGCATTCACCCCACCAATAACAAACTCAGGGCAATCAAGAACGCCCCAAAACCCCGGAACAGGGCCGACCTCCAGGCTTTTCTGGGCCTTATCAATTTTTGTAACGTTTTCCTGTCTCACAGGGCAACTGTAGCTGAACCCCTACATCGTTTCTTGGACAAAAAAGCAAGCTGTCAGTCTGCGCTCCTTTTAAATCCCAAGAAAGAAATACTCAGACTCCATGGTGTAGAGCAAAGTTATCCTTTTACTGGGAAATAAAGTGGTAGCTACAAATCAATTCCGAAACTGAGAAATTGGCGGGTGAATCCACATACAAAGAATTAGGTTTGTTCCCATCCCCCAAAGTTCAAAAAGATTCTTCCAATTAAAAGTTCTGAATAAGCTCATGTGGTCATCTCCAGATGATGAGGTGTCTTGTCAAATGACCTTGACATATTGTGATAGAAGTTCGCAGTTGCGCAAAAGAGGACAGAAGATAGCCAAGAAACGGAAAGTTAAAGAAAAGAATCCCCCCTCCCCTTTCTAGCCCAGGAAGGAATGCAAACACCTCCAGTCTTCTTCCCTAGCAAGATTCCCCCCTCCCACCGTTGTCATGACAGCCCAGAGAAATAATGAAATAATACCAGAGAAGCAACAGAGGAAGATATGTTGAGGGCTGACACAAGCTGGGTATGGGGACACAGAGAAGAACAGGCGTTTCGACATGTAAAAAATTTATTGACTTCTGATGCTGTTCTGATGCAGTATAACGAGACTTTGCCTTTAACGGTCACGTGTGATGCATTCCCATTCGGAGTGGGTGCCATTTTAGGCCACGTTTTGCCAAACGGTAATGAAGCCCCTGTTGCCTATTTCTCAAAGACGTTATCAAAAGCAGAACACAATTACAGTCAAATTGATAAGGAGGCCCTTGCTATAGTATCCGCGGTTAAGAGATTTCATGAATATGTGTATGGCCGAGCCTTTACCATACTGACCGACCACAAACCTTTCCTGGGAATAATAGCGGGAGATAGGGCCAACACCGTATATATTATCTCCCAGAATGACCCGCTGGTCAGAATTCTTGGCGGCATATGATTACAAGTTGCAACATCGCCCGGGGAAAGCCATTCCCCACGCCGACGCATTGAGCCGTGCACCTCTTCCAGAGACCATTGATGACCCTGCTCCGATGGCTACAACACTGCAGATTAAGACACTTCGAACACCGCCATTAACAGCTCGAGATATCGCGATGGAAACGAAACGCGACCCCATTTTAGCATGAGTCCTCAGTTGGGTCGAGCGGGGAAGGCCGTTGGACCAAATACCTGACGACTACGCCCCATTCAAGAATCGGCAAACGGAACTATTTTCCAAAAGGGCTGCATTATCTGGGGTGATAGAGTTGTCGTTCCAGAGCGGTTGCGACCAGCGATACTAAGGACCTTGCACGATGGCCACCCCGGCATCGTGCGTATGAAAGCCCTCGTACGAAGTTATGTGTGGTGGCCGGGTATCGACAAGCAGATCGAGACATGGGTAAAAGCTTGTCACAAATGCCAGGAAGTAAGCAACGCCCCGCCGAAAGCAACCCCAACTGAATGGGAAATACCGAGGGGACCATGGTCCCGTATTCATCTGGACTTTGCGGGTCCTACCAAGGCACACACATTCTTATTAATGGTGGATGCCTACTCGAACTTGCTTGAAATCCATGAAATGAGGAATACAACAACCGAATCAGTCATCAGGAAACTAGACAGACTCTTTGCGACACACGGATTACCAGACGTTCTAGTATCCGACAACAGGCCCCAATTTACCGCGCTGTCCTTCGAACAGTACCTGGCGGACTGCGGTATTCGACATGCGCTAACTTCGGTGGCAGATCCTGCGGCCAATGGAAGGGCCGAGCGCATGGTACAATTTGTCAAGAAAACCTTGCATAAAATGGACTACAGCGATATAGAAGACAAGATTAACCTGATACTCCTTTTGCAGCATATCACTCCGCACAGCATCACCAATAAAACTCCCGCCGAGTTATTAATGGGACAGAAGCTCCACTCCCACCTCGACCGTCTACATCCATCATATGAACCTTAAAAACCACATGGTTCCAGCGGGAAATGTCGCAATTTCCAGGTAGACAATTTGGTTTTCGCTAGGAACTTTTCGGGTGATCCGTTGTGGGTCGAGGCAACTATAGAACAAGTAACTGGCCCTAGATCGTACCACGTGAAATGTCGCGATGATAGAATATGGAAGCGCCATATTGATCAGCTGCGTTCAAGGCTACAGTCAGGGATCTCCAAGCCCCCTGATTTCCAAACCGAGGGGGGAGGAGATACCGAGGAAGCTGAATTCAAAGCAGCAGAAAGTTTAAGCGGTAGTAATGACCGCTCAGAGGCAGCACGTGAGAGATCCAGAATGGGGGTGGCCTCGCCTCAAAGAGATGCCGAAAGCAGTAGTGATGACGAAAATTCGAATGCAGAATGGGAGGCATCCTCTTCACCAGATAACGTCCTACCCCAACAAGACTATAGCCAAATACCGGGAGAACAACGAAAATCTAATAGACAATCAAAACAACCTGCCTACCTCAAAGACTACGTGACCGCACCCCTTAAACGGAACCCGGGGGGACGGGGTGTTGTGAATCAATAAATACTTAATAAAGATTATTAAGGGCTTGAAGCAAAGTGCAGGGTTCTGGCCCTGCACTTCTGATTGGCCGATAATAGCGACATCGGATTGGTCAGTTCAGGAGAATCTGATTGGCTATTAATGAGCCTCTCCCATTGGTTAATGGAGCTAGCACTCCCTGTGTCTTCATTGGTTAAATAAGTTAAGAGTTGCCTATATAAAGGGGCCCATTGTGGCCATTGAACTGAGCTGTTTTCACATGTAAATAAAGAGTTTGGAGTTCACTGTTCACTGGCTCATCTCCATCCTTGCACCCATGCACAGAACATAACAGCTGGGGTGGGTGTGGTCATCTTGACACCACTTGTGTTGGAGGTGTCTGTGGGGGCCTGAGTGTTTTGCCAGTGAAATGGGCTCCTGAGCTCTGTTTTTGGCTGTGATAGTCTCTTGCAATGCTCTGCCAGCAAAAATGGAGCTCGTGCAGCCTTTCTGAGCTCCATTTTTGCTGTCAGAGTCACCGTGGGCCAGCCCTTTACTGTTTCCAGAGAAACCCTGCAGGCCAGATCTAAGTACCCAGCAGTCTGAATCTGGCCTGCAGGCCTTAAGTTTGACACCCTGTTATAGAAGAATCCATAACTTTTGGTTGAACGTAACAATGGAATCCTCCAGCTCAGCAGTCACCAACCAGTGGGCCACTGGTGGACCGTGAGAAAATTTTGGTGGGCTGCAGAGAAATCTCACCCTCAGATCACCTCCCCAAAGCAATTAATCCAGGCTGCGCAGAAACACAAGGCTGCGCCATCCACATGGCCCACAGGAATGTTCCCCGCCCACTCACTCCTTACCCAGCAAACTTGCCTGCTAAAATTGCTATTTTTCCTTTTTCCGACCATCAGCTGTTCTGCTGTGAGGGGAGACTTAGATTAGCTAGGAAGCAGGAAATGGTTGGGTTTCTTGCTTTCTAGCTCGTCTGTAGATCTTCAGCTCTGCTTTTAAGCACAGCCAAACCTCCCATAGGACTGAAGGTCCTGTTGTTCGGTTCAGACTCACAGCAAGCAAATTTAAGAGGCTGAGCTAGCTGATGGCAGATAGATAAATCACTGAATGATTCTGTGAGCAACTCAATCTGCCTACCTGCTTTGCCTGATTTTGGGTAAAAGTTGCTCTTTTTTAATAAAAAAAATCAATATTTAAATCAATATTTATAATATTTACATACAAGCCATGCTCAGCCAGTCACATGACCACCAAGCCACACCCACAAATTAGGCCATGCCCACAGAACCAGTTAGTTGTCCCTGGGATTTAAAGTTATGACTTTGGTGGTCCCTGAGGTCCAAAAGGCGACCCCTGCTCCAGCTAACCTGGACATTCTTGAGCTGGACTTCTAAGTCAAGATCTGTGAAAAAGCCAAAGCACATTATTTGGGGAAGGAGATTTGTACATTGGGCTGAAAAACAAAGTGTTGAATGTTCATAGCATATAGACAGGAAGCCTGATCTGGTCAAGCAGGAGAGAAGAATAAAGACTTTCCTTGACAACAGAAACATGTTCCAGTAGCCCAGTACTTTCATGCCCACCCCTCAATGTGAACATTCAGAAACTGATTATGTTCCACACTTAGTTTGTCTGAGAAATTTATATACATGCAACTATGTGCATATACTTTTATCAGATAATGCTGTGCGGAACTGGAGCACTCCAAGAACACAGTCCCATTATCTAGACATGCCAAGAGCAAAGTTTGTATGTAGTTCCATCTTGATATGCATAAGATAGGTAAAGATGGGATTGGGAACCCTTTTATGCTGGCTGGCTCACCCGTCTGTTCAAGAGGAGCTCAATAATTTTTTCACAGGGGGCACCACTACATATATTTTAATTATTTAGGAACCACTAAACTTAGAAGCCCTGATCTATGTTATGGAACTGTACTGACTATTCCATTTTAAAATTGCACTATATAAGGCGATTGCCTTCTGAGAATTTGGCATTGTTTGGTTCAATCCCCTTGAGTGCGTTTCTCCCTGAACATGCAATGAGCTCCTTAAATAATTCTTTTTTCTGCAGAAGCCAGAGAAATCAATAAACCTTGGTTTGGCTTATCTGGAATTTCATCTCCATAAGGTATTTGTTATCAGACAGAAATAACGAGTGTTATTCTTGTTTAGCTTGATGTCACTGGCTTATTAAAAAATCAGTGGTTTTGGCCTTGTTTCAGTGTGTCAACATGAATGTATCTGGTAACATTCAGGAAAGAAACCCCAGTACTGCTACAGCAGTGAAAGAAGAGCTGTACTGGCATCAAGACAAAGCTGTCAAGTGGAATGAGAGCTGGAATACCAACTGCTCCCCCCCTCCCCCCATGCTATGGCAATTGAAAGCAGGCAGAAGCCCTGCAAGATCTCCCCTCACTCCAGTCGATAAAAATATTCCTTTCCCCTCTACTTGAATGTTAATTTGGAGGGATATTATCTCTTCTTCCCATTAAGAATACAGCCAGGCACACATGCAGCATTCGTACTCTTCTCCTCAATAGACCCTTATATTTGAAGTGCATATATCTTGACCACAATCATGGACTTGTCCTTTAGATGGCATCAAAGAGACATTTCTATGAAACTCTTGACTGTCCTCTAGTGTCCAACCAGAGTTTTTCAGCCTGTGTCTGGTAAGCCTACATATAAAATTATCTGTACTGTTTTTTAAAATGTAAGTAAAAACAATTCAGAAGAAAATCTATAAATTTAAACTATTAAAGAAAAAATATCAGATACAAACTGAAGTGAAAACAGAAAATATAAATATTAAGGTAATGATGTTTTATCTCCTTTTCACATAATGCTGTTTGGATTATAGTGAGGAATGTTTCTGTTTGGAATTTCTTTTCAGAATCAGGAGAAAAGATTTCCCTGCAGTGACAAAGCATGAGCAATCAGTCTTCAGTTCATGTTTTACAAAGTAAGCTTTATAGCTAAGCTGTGTTTATGGGTTGAGTACACTGTTAAAATCACAGTATATCATGTGCAGAGACCATAATAAAGCTTAGCATCACTACCCATTCTTGTATGTGATTCCTTCCATTGTTTTTTCCTAATAACTGCAGCATATTTTCCTAACAATGGAGTGTGAGTCTCCTATTGCTAGTTAACTATGTTAATAGTTAACTAAGTTAACTATGAATTTCCTTTATACTTTCATGGGAGTATTCTGGAATGGATGGGATGGGATAGAATGGGATGGGATGGGATGGGATGGAATAGAATAGAATAGAATAGAATAGAATAGAATAGAATAGAATAGAATAGAATAGAATAGAATGGAATGGAATGGAATGGAATGGAATGGAATGGAATGGAATGGAATAGAATAGAATAGAATAGAATTATTTCCAGTGCAGAAGCTCTCACTATACATGCAAAACAACATTATACCATTGAATTCAATGATTATTTACTACATTCACTTAAAATACTCTCATCCTCCTATCCACACAGCTAAAGCTAATCTAATCTGAAGGCAAAAGGTAGTTCACTGAGTTTATATAATTTTGATTACATTTTTTATTTCACAAGTTATCCTTCAGATTTTTACAGAAATTCAAACTTTTGCTGGTATGTAAAATACCTTTAGCCTTTCTTTCTCTGGATCACTCCATAATTCATGCTACAGAGACATATTTGCAAGTGATCCTGCAAAGATTTCACAGCAGCAGAAATTGGTTTTTCCAATCAAATCTCATTATATGAAACCAATCTCAATATGGGTTGTCCAGCACTGATCCATAAAAGAACAGCATTTTGTATTCATGAGTGATTTCCTCCTTTTTTATTTTCTTTGTCTGATGGCATGGCCCAAGTAATGGACAACTGACATGAAAAGATACTGTTTCAAAGTCAGATTGTTTTCTATACATCCATCATAGTTATCCATGTATAGAACAAAGAGGGAGGGAGGAAGAAAAGAAGGACTTTTTGTTGTAACTTTTTTGAGATATATTATGATGTTAATTCAATCACATTGTTAACATTATCAAAGCACTGTATACTGAAAAAAGAAGATGATTCCGAATTTAAGGTGGCCTCTAAATACTGTAGGAAATTTTTAATTAAAACTTATTTGCCTCCATCACTTTTTGTTGAGCAAATCTAAGACTAATCTCCTATCTTAAAGCTAAATTAATTTGGAAAGAAACTGAGTCATTTTTCAGATAATTATGGTATGTTTTATACTATATGTTCAAGCATACGCAATCCCTAATGAGGATCCATTCTGATATTATATAGTTCAATTTAGTTAGTGTAGTGCAGTCTTTTTTTAAAGTGAAGGTTACTTTGCTTGGTATTTAACCAAAATTGTGTGCCTGATATGTTTTGGATTTTCTTTACTCTTTTACCGGTTGAGATAATTGATTATTTTCCAGAATTAGTATGCTAATTTCTCAAAAATTACTACTTGACTATTTTATTTGTTTTATTCTTTATTACTAAATGTATATGCCACCATCTTACCAGAGGGCACTCTATTTTGATTTTTGTGTACTTAATTTAAAAAAAAACAATAATTCCAATTAAAGCTGCTTATTTGTATTTCTGAACCCTTATATTCACATCAGATTATTAAGTCACATATCTAGAAACCAGATTTGGTAGAATACATCATGATTCCTATTCATGTTAAGATACACAGTTTGTGTTCTGTAGATCCTCTCAGATAATTTTAAATAAGCCTATAATTTGGCATTGTCTAAAAAGCAGGCAAATACTTTTATTTCACATCCATCCCTCTTGCCTCTCTTCCTGCTATTGACCTATATGTGTGGTTTAAAAAAAAACAATTTGTCTTACATTCATTTTTAGCTATTTTGAAGTTGAGGATGAAACCTTTCTACTTTGGGCAACTGGAAAAATTATGAGCCTATCATATTTCTTTAAAAAAAAAATAAGGGGGAAAGAAGAACATTTATTTTTAAAGTAGCAGCCTTCTATTCCAGAGACAAAAGTGATAGCCATGTATTACAGAAAGCACTGTCTCAGTTGAAGAATCATTCTTACCTCTGTTAATAGTCACAGAAGTGCCTGGAATTGTCTTGCAGAAACTAAAGGTTGGTCTCCAAAACAGAAAGGAGCACTCCAGGGACCTGGAAACATATTTGTGGCCTAAGGCCACTTGGACAGTGAATGTGGGATTAATAGAAAGTATCATCATGATACTCCATAACAATGCCTTATTCACTTGGCAATGGGGCATCTAGGCTTTGTGGATAAGCCTACAAGGGAATAAACTGCATTGAAGAACACTTGTTGAAACTAGCAATATTAAGGAGAAGTCTGATTTACGAAGCTCACAAACATTCATTTTATTGACATCGTTGTCTTTCCTTTTGCAGAGCAGAACACTGCAGCTTATCAAAGGAGTCAGGTCATTTACACAACACAATGCAAAATAAGTTTGAAAAAGATCCTGCTGTCTCCAATGACAGTTCTGAATATAATGTCATTGAATTTCAGAACCTCAAGCCATCTCTCTGTCCCAGAGAATCTGTTCCAAGAATTTCATCTCTTTGTGGACAGTGCAAATATTGGCTGGGAAAAACAGAAAATTAAATCATCTGTCTTTAATGAAGGTCACTCCAAATCAAAATAATTAATTGAGATTAAAGTTTCAATACAGATGGGTTGGTGTAAATGTAAAAATGAAATGTAGTCTTCCATGTAGCTTAGAAATGAATTCAAGGCAAGAACCATTGCTTGATTTCTGCTGAATAGATAATACATTATCTATTAAGCTTGTGCCACAATTTCACTTCCAGCAATATTCAGCTCTAATAAAATGCAAATTTATATCTTGAACCTGAGTCTGCAGCTATTCAAAAACTTTGTGGTAATCATGTGAATGTTTTAATTAAGTAAACTCATAACATTGTCTCACAGGAGAAAACTTGTTTGAAGCTATACCCTATTGAAATCAAACAGAATTTATTTCTGTCCATTTTTCTTTTAATGCTGAACATAAGGCTCTATGTGCAGGATGGCTATATATCATTAAGGCACTGATTATAATCATTGCAGTTTAGCTTCAGGAACTGGACAGTCTCATGTGCCTATATTGTACTCTTCGTGCTAACTCAGTATTCATAACGACTTGTGTTTCTATGGCAACTCATCTTCATACTTCATATGGTGATTATTCTAGTGCTATACAAACATATTAGTGCTGCTATTGTTAAGCAGGGACATGCATACTTACTGTAGAACTCATCCAATTACCTAGAGGTAACTTGTAATAACATTAATAGAATTGCCTCCTAATGGATTGATAGATGGAGTCAAGACTTGCATCATATTCAGTGGGTCTACTTTAAATATGATTAAACATGAATCTAACCCAGATACCCACAAGGCTAAGCCAATATATAGGAACACCAGAGAAGTATAAGAGTTGCTATACAAAGAAAGTAGGATAGAACTCACGTCCATTCTCAGGCACTGTGAATTCTGAATTAACATTTTGTCTTTAGACATAGAAGAAAAGCTGTTAAGAACATCAAGGACAAGAAGATTTTCAGGTAGATTTTAAAAAGCCAACAGCATGTAAAGACAGGTTGCTTGTGGTAGGCAAGAGACATATTTGAAACCAACACACCCACAGCTTACTAAATAATGCAATATCCCCGAGGGCTCAGTGAATTTGAGGTTACTGCTTCCTTAAGCAACTATGCTAGGTTCTATTCTTTAATAAGATGCCTGAGAAGGAACTCTAACTTATAGCATTTGGTCTTTGCAGATTAACAATTTACGGATTGCAAATAGCACGTGTGTAATGTATACTATGATGTTATTTGAGTTGGTTAAAATATATCTCCATTTGTACCACTGCTGACCTCAGAGTGGCCAATTCTCATTAAAAGTAATTATGGCCCTAAGAAATCTATCCATTTACTAATCTATTTTGCTTAAATGTTCATCATTCACTATCAAATCAGTAGATTCTCAAGCGGGATTTGATGAATAAAAAAAAGGAGTACCTAAACAAAACATAGCAAACATTAAACGAAGACAATGTTCAACTGTAGTTCTTAAAGCTCCAAGGTTTGGTAAGTAGCAAGATTCAATACAAATTGAAGATACTAACCAAAACTTAGAGAAATGTCTACAGAGAGAACTTTCCCACAAATATAGTGTTTTGAAACAATCTGAATATCGTCACTAGCATTTTAAACTCAGAATAGAAGCCAGTGTTGTTTCTCAAAAATTAGTGAAAAATAATTGCTAAATGATACTGTTAGTTGCAATGAAGTTACTGCTTTTCTGCTAGATTTTCAATGAATTCTTTATTTCATTAAATATATAGACCAAACCTGGCCCATTTCAAGACATGGATTTTTACCACCTACCCTCTTTCCTTTTCTTTTAAATTCTGTGTGTTCATTATAGCCCCCTTTTCTAGATATATAGTATTCTTAGTAATCACATGTTGAAATAATCTCCCATGACTCTTTTTCTAATTATTTATCCATAGTGTCAAGTTTGAGGCATGGGCGATAATGAATGGAGACGAGCCAGTTAACGGTGAACTTCAACTCTTTTAATTACATAGT
>BHEV01008105.1:0-61621 GCA_004319985.1 Emydocephalus ijimae
TTATCTTCTTGTTCTCTAATTTCAAATGTCAATCTACTCATTTCAGCACATTTCAATATTTTCTTAATAATTTCTTCCTCTTCCTTCTTACCAGAGTTTGAAGATTAGTCAGACTATAACTACATCAACAATGAAGAAAAAACTCAGTAAAGTTTCCTAGTACTTTATATATAGCCTTTTTCTCTGGATGTCCAAGGCAAAAGCTTTCTTGATTCTAAATATCTATAGCCAATGACTGGAATTAATGACAACTGCTATCTCAACACATCTGGAGAGATTCAAATTGGGGAAACTTGTTCTACAGATATATATGCAGCAAAAAAGATGCTTGAGTTTTGTCTTATTTTCTGTAGAAAAATATATTTTATGGTATGCCATGCAATTTTCTATGTCTCGATTTGAATTAAATTGTCTTGTTTCTGTTTTAGGACAGCAGAAATACTTCAGGATCCACTGCATCTCATACAATAGGAACAGATGTTCAAGTAACAACAGCTCCTTCCTTGCACAATTGCTGGAATAACAATTGTGGTGGTGGTGATAACTTAAACATCACGTGTTACTATTCTAGATCATGATAGAGAGCTAATGGATAACTAACTAATGGTAGAAAGAGTCCCATAATCAATCCAGCAATGCTAAAAGACATCTGACCAAAATATTAGTGAAATTATACCTATGCTATGACTTCAGTGGACTACTACTATTGATTTCTACAGAGCAATTAGGACTAAAACTATTTAATTCAACTGTTAAATTATGTTACATTTTTATCTGTACCACGTACTAACATGTAATTCTGTTATTTCCTAGGATTTTCAAATGATAAAATATAAAGTTTCTGTCAGTTTCCACCCCATTAATTTAAAATTGCTGCTGTATAGGAGGTTATATGGCTACAGAACAACGGGAAAATAGAAAAGGTAATATGATTATTTCAGTTTAGCAACAATTCCATTTAGAAAGTTTGGAGAGAAAGGGCAGCGTACAAAGTATGTGATTACATATAGTAAATATAGCCACTTCATGAATTTTAAAATGCTATTTGATGTATCAGAACCTAATTTATCATCGACACAAAGCCTTATAGGAAATGATGTTGTGATGTTACCAAGGCGCATCACTTTGGCCAGTGGGAGGGAGGGTTCGGACATTCAGTAAAGTGATTTTTGGGGTGCTCAGGAAGATATGTGGCTTTTGAACAGAATTTGCTGAAGGTGGGAAAACTGCTGCAGAAGATCCAAACTATTCAAATTGGTAGAATTTTGGACACAAAGGGAGGTGGAATTTCTAATATATTAGAATATTACAGGTAGATGATTTGAAGAGGAATGACACTTCATTCCTCTCTATATTGGCATAAGCAATATACCTGGATAAAGTTTGGAAAAGCAATTACTATTCTTGCTGGAAAAACTAGCCACAGAAATTCATTTATTCCAATTCATTTTCTTACCAATTCCATGAGCTCCTGACTTGCAAGTATAGTGCAAAAGAGTCATGTCAGTCAAGCCATCTCTGTCATTCACGTTACAGCCTCTCTTAATGATCTGTTTTTTGAAAAAAATATATCATTTATAGTTCTGATGCAGCAACTCCTATTTCCTGGAAGGTAAAATATATATCACTCATAGTGATACTTAGTAACAAATTATTTTTACTGCCAAAGGGATTAGCTTATACATTTCACAGCAATGATGCGATAAATATCTGGGTTCATGTGATTACCAATTTGTATTTCATCAGTTCACTTAGTACTATAGAGTTACTTAAATAAAAAAAGCTTGCCAAAATCATGTAAACCCCCAAAGATATATAGTTCTTAATGCATTTTTAATGAAGGATTCTGCTCTTAGCAGATCATGAAAAGTTCTAATTAATAAGGATGCAGATGTAAAGACGTATTTGGTAACACTGAACTGTAAACAAAAATTAAACAAATATTTCTATATATTAAATGAGGGCATAACATAAAAATTTATAGATAAATCCAGGAAATCAATAAATATCTCACCTCATTTCCTATCATATCAATATTTTGCTGAACTTGGGGAACCCACTGCCTTAAGATAGCAAATAATTCAGACACGGATGTTTTGGGATTGAAAAGAATTTCCTGGCATGCTGCATCATTTGGATCAAAAAAAGAAAACTCTATAGGAATGAAAGAATGAAAGAAAAAAATTAGTTGATAAAAATATTCAGAAAGATTTTAAAACCACTTTTAGTCAATACAACTTAACAAACCTTCACCACCTAGTGCCCTGAAGATGCTAGCTAAAGATACAGTGTTCAAATGTAAAACATCTGGACAATCCACAATTGGAAAACATTTTACTATGTAATCAATAAGGGATTCTCTAATTTGATATTGACTATTCCACATAGGATTTTTTTTTACAATTTTTATGATGTCTTATTATTTATTTAAATGTGGCAGTCTCAGGGTACTACTCTTTCATATTTTGCTATAGAAAATCTTCCTTCTTAACCCAGAAAATCTATTATGGAAAAACATGTTTTGTTTGACAAGATAGAGATGGCACTTAAAGTGGATATATAATTGAAAAGCTATGAGAATGACATGAAAAAGAAAAGAAATGGGTTGATATTTAAAAATCAAAAAGGAAATAAAATAATAAACCATGATTTGGATAATTCTTTTATACTGGATTTACAAAAAAGCTTGTTAAAACTTTGAACAATCTCATCAGAAGGGAAAAAGAAAAAATGAAAAGAAAGCAAATTCTATGGCATTTCAATGGATTGAAGATTAAGATTGTCAAAATTAAAAGCAAGGAATATAAACTTGGTTTATTTGATCAAGGTTAAAATAAAATAATTTATTATTTCTGGTAATGCTGCAGGTCCCATCCCCGAGATTTACCTGCTGGGACCCAGAAGAAGGGCCTTCCCCGTGGTGGCTCCCTCTCTGGAACATCATTTCCCCAGAGATTGGAATGCCCCCCACTCTTCCAGAAGGCGCTGAAGACTTGGTTCTGCCAGTGAGCCTGGGGATCCCAGAGCAGGATGGAGCCCATTAAATGGCTTGTGTGATCTGCTGTTGCCAAGGCAGGGGATTGGGGTGATTTTATTATACTTTACTATATTAATTTGATTCTTTTTATTAGTTTTACTGTTTTAAATGTGCTTTTATATTCTGTAAGCTGCCTTGAGTCGCCATGGACGAATAGGCAGCAATTAGTGAGCCATGGTGGCTCAGTGGTTAGAGTGCAGTACTGCAGGCTACTTCTGCTGACTGTTTGCCAGCAGTCCAGGTCCCGCCGGCTCAAGGTTGACTCAGCCTTCCATCCCAGATTGTTGGGGGCAATATTCTAACTCTGTAAATTGCTTAGTGAGGACTGTAAAAGCACTGTAAAGTGGTATATAAGTCTAAGTGCTATAGCTAATATAAATTCAATAAATAAATACTTAATGAACATTCTACTGACATTAGGGCTATGATATTTTATGGACTTCTCTATAGATAAGACATCGGATATTGGATCAAGACATCATTGGTTGTAAATTAGGAGGGAGTGAAGACTTACAAAAACAGATTATATTTATATATTTATTATGCTGAAGATTGGAAGTCATTTCTTTATATATGGCTTTTTTCTTTCATTGCTATATTTTTTATTTTTATTTTCTATGTTTTTCTTATCCTTTGCACCATTTACTTTCTATTTTACTTTTAGTTTGCATTAGATTCTTCCATTGTAATTAAAATTCTTAATACAAATTATATATACACAAAAACCATTTAGGATATACCATTTAGTTTTATAGATATTCAAAAATATCACTAGATTTTTATTGAGATTCAAAAAAAACCCTAAAGAATCATCAGTGTTTGCAGAGGAATTCTTTAGGTGGTGACTTACACTTCAGATTGCAAAAAAGAAAAGTAAGTTATTCTGCAATAGGAAAACACTTTTGATTAAATTACTATTGTGAAAAGTTTCCCCCTAAAGAGGATGAATGTGAGGGAGGAGGGAGGAGAGTTTTAAACCAAAGAACAATAACTCTACAATATCTGAAGTAGGATGAATGACTCTGTTCAATTTTAACTATGCAGAAAGAAAAATAAGAAAAGAGATTTTAGAAGAGCATTTTACATTTCTTCACTCTTGGATTCAACAGCAAGCATTTCTTTTTTCATTTTTAAACTTGAATCTATTAATGGGAAGCATCAATGGATCTGGCTGTCTTGGCACTCTATATATTAAGCCCATAAATATTGTAATAAAGATTGCAATAACAGAGTCAAAGTCACATTTCTGCAAATTGAGTGCTATATCAATTTTAAAATAAATAAAATGTCCCTGAAATGACCAATTAGCTAAACCAGTACTGAATGGTTTTAAACATCTGAATCTCTAATACTTTTAAAATAGACTATTAATACTGGAATCATTTAGAGCACCAATAAAAAATATTAGACCATGTTTAGTCCTCTCTGACAACAAAAGAAATCTGTGTTGTTTTGGAAATCAAAGAACCTCATATAAAAGAGGCAAGCTCATCAGTTAGACAAGAAGGGTAACTGGTGTTTTTTTAAATACAACATGAAGCTATTTCAGAATTAGTTATGGACTGCATTTGAACTTAAAAAAAACCAAACTGGGTTCTGGAAAATACTTTATCAGAACTGTAACAATTGTTTCCCAGAACGAAGAGGTATGTCATTTTAAATCTATCTTTTAACAGAAGGACAGATAAAAGCATCCTCTGAAATTTACTCTACGCTTATTTGGTACCCTGTTACAGATAACAAGTTATTAGTTCTTACCATTTTACCTTCTGCTATTGTTCAGATACTAATTATATGGCTAATTATATAAAATAAACCTGAATTTGTAGTGCCAATTTTTGTAAAATCTTTTATAATAAAAATTGACTGATCACATGCCCACTGGATGGAAATTTAAGCACATGGAGCTTAAAAGCATGCATACAAGACGTATAAGATTTTTTTAAGTGGGAGTAGGTAACTGTCATTAATTAAAGAACAATTACTTTGATAAAGATTGTGGCTGAGATATATGTGCAATTTCTTTTAATAAAATTAGAGATATAAGAAAATTAGAGATATATTTTCAGAACAAGCAAAACCTGTAGTAGGTTTTCATGTACTCTATTGTTGATAAAGCTTATATTTTAAATCATTTATTTAATAAACATAGAGAGATCAGGATGGGCAAATTATTTGCTTTCTTTGTGGATGTTGGCATTCAAGACAATTTATACTTAATTTTATCACAGGAATTTTTTCCATCACCTTCTATATCTTGTCTATGCCTCATATTTTAAGGGACACCTAATCTTCATGTTATCCTCTCTAAGCAGAGACAGGAAATAAGACTGTGATTTGGCACCTTCCCTTTTTAATTAGTCAGTGAACTAATTATCTGTTTCACTTTTACTCTGTGCAGATAATAACAATTTTACTTTACATTTATTTTATTTCATTTATCCAAAGTCTTAAAAACCACATGAGCCACTTACCAGGATAACCATTTGACAATTTATTATAAGCTTAAGCATCTAAGTTTAATAGCCAAAATTGAGAGAAATCTTCTTATTCTAGAGACTAGTTAATAGAAAAGAGTTGTCTAACCTCAAACTGTTAGACATAGAGACCAAAACATGCAGCTTAGAAATTTTCAAATTCTAAATTTTATTTTAAAAATGTAGCTTCTTTAAGTCATATGTCTCCCAATGTGAACAAGTGTAGACAAAACAAGACTTCATACAGACAATCAGATAAGCATTCTTACAGAAATTTATCCTCCTGGAATAAAATCAAGATAGCCTTCTGTTTAACTAAGTTAAAACAGAAACCATGAGCTATAGCTTACCTTGTTGCATTACAAAAAGTGTATATATACAATGGTAAATGTTGTTGCCATTTGCTTCAGTGCCAAGGAATATTCAAAAGCTTTTTATCCATTTTATTGTTGTAATTCTAACCTGTCAGAAGGTCATCTGCATTGTCTATTTGATCTTTTGAGTAAGTTAATAATCAAAAGCAAGTGCTTCCAACATAGTCTGAAGCTGTGCATAAATTGGTCTTCACTAAAACTATATTTTAGTCACTCTTACTGTTAAGATTATTAAAGAAGCGGCTACAATTCATTTTGTTCTTTCTTAATTTCTCAATTTCATTTTTAAATTTAGTTCAGCTTAACAAATATGATGTTATTTATTAATATTTTATTTAGCTTTGCATTAAATTACACATTTTATTTATTGAGCTGCCTTCTTTAATTGCAATATGATTTAATTAATTACAATATATGCAAATCTGAGATAATTTGTTTTTGTGCAAGTTTATTTTGTGAGAGATTATTTATTCACCTGCTTGCTTCTAGTCCTGCACCAACGAAAGATGCCCGAAGAGGAAAGAAGTTCCAATATATCAGTTTTTCACATGACTAGCATATAAAATATTGTACAACAGCTTCCATGACACTTGCACAAATTTTTTTCTCATAGCACTCAAAATTGCTCTTGATGTCCTGGTAGGAAAATAATTTTATATATTTCATACTAAACTACTTTTTTCTCTTGGAACCCAAATGATTTTCCAAGATGTGTGTTGTGTACCGTTTATATAATAAAGCTATTCTGAGAAAGATTATTCACTACATCTAGCATACAGCACATTTTTAAAAAGAATTGTAATATTTTGCCAGATAATGTTGATTAGTTTTAAGTTCCGAGCATCCCTTTGGAATCAATCTCTACTCATTCAATATTTTGAAAACAGCTCTGCATAGTTACCTCCTTCTATAAATAGTCTTACCATATTCTGAAGGCATTGGTGCAGCAGAGACTAAATGTGTAATTAGATCTTCAGAGCCCAAGATAAAATACTGGTGTCTTCTACTTAATGAAACTTCATCTTCAGAAGGGTCAGGAAGTTCCTCTATGGTCATCTTTTAGAAAGCCACCTTTGGCGAAAAAGGATTTTTTTCAAAAATATCTCATCAATTGACAAATGACTGGAAATATTATCTGCTCATGCAATTTGTATTTCTATTACTTACTAAAATATATTAAATATATGTCCAAATATTTTGAACATCATGTGAATTCATACGTTATTGCATCATCATTTCATCACTCCTAAATATTAGAATTTTATCACAAGGCTTGAGATGAAACTAGAAGACAAAATGAAATCTTACTTAGCAAGGTATAATTAATTGACAATATGGTATAGGGTTAGCAGATCTCCTTATCTAAATTGAAATATTGCATATGGACTTAAATCCAAAAATTATTTTCCTGCATATTTTCTAGATAAAATTTGGTCCTCACATTGCCTGAAAATATGGCCCAAGAACATACTTGCTACAGATATAAAGTTATGACACATGTAGTTCAATATCCATTCTTTGAAAATCTTAATTTGTTGTTTACATATTCTATTTCTTTTAATAGTTCTGGTCAAATCTTTTAAGACACATTTGTTCTAATTAATCTGAAATTTAGGAACTATTTCTAGAGAACTGAGGAGCAAAATGTAGGAAAGGTTGCTCAAAGGAAATTACTTTTTCTGTCTCACTGTTATGGTTACTGTTAGGCTTGCTAACAGTAACAGCATTGCATCTTTAATTTTTAATTAAATAATATTTACTTTTCAGCAAAAATAACTTTAAGGTCACTACTACGTAAGGTAGGTAATAAAATACTTTCCCCAAATGTGAAGCTATAGAAATAAAAACCTATTGTTTTTAATGCAATGAAGCATTTAAAAAAAACAAAAGGTTTGTTATTGAATAGCATTTTGTGTTATTTATAGTAGTATATAATCTAGTATAATAACCTATAATACAAATTAAAGAAGACTAATCTGTAATCTAGTATTATAGATTAATATATAAGAATGGTTTTAAATAGAATGAAGGCTTATGGGATGACTATTATCCATATGTAAATATAGAGCTATTGCTGATCACCTGAATTCTTTGTAAACATTTATCAACTATTCTGTGGGAAATTATTGTATGAGCCAATGTATAGCACTCAAGATTAAAAAAGCTATAAATATGATTCAAGTCAGACTTGCATAGATTTCACCAAATCAAAACTGAAGAGTGTTTCTCAATCATGGGATAAGAAAAATAATTGTACTATTAAATGCATGAGAGTCAATTTTGTGTAATGGTTAAGACATCAGGCTAGAAGCCAGGAGACTTCTAATCCAGCCTTAGGCACGAAGCCACAGGATTTATTTATCTTGAGGTAATGATACATTAGCTAGGAGACTACAAGGTTAATACAGAGTAGTTGTTTGCCTGCCTAAGACTGCTAGTCCATTCGGTTCATGCTCACACGCTATCTAAAAGCATAGCACAGGGGGTGAGCTAGAATGCACTCAGAATGACTAATGGCATTCAGCAGCAGCAGCCAGGGCTTTTTCCCTCTACCGATGTCGCCTCGCATTCAGACATTGCACTCGGGCAGATCCAGCATCGATCGTGTTTGTACCTCCACATAAAGTTCTGTTATTTGTCCCACTGAAGTGGAACCTATTTATCTACTTGCAGGTAGCATGCTCTCAAATTGCTAGCTTGGCAGAAGCCAAGGCAAGTGCAAGAGCTCACCCTGTTCTAGGACTCGAAGTGCCAGAGAATAGACTTTCTCCAGACTCTTTAAGCCACTGAGCCACCATGCTTCCAGCCACTCAGAATCCATGTTTTTTTTTTTCAAATGAAATGTTTGAACAGCAAACTATATCTTCTGTTATCATTTGCATGGACTTAAGTAAATCCATTCACTTGTTTGTTTCTTAGATTTGGCAGAAATATCTCTAAATTCATATCAATTTGTTTTACAAATATTTTTGTATTGTATGAAAAGAAAATATGTAAAAATCATTTTCTTTTCATTTTTCTTTTTTGGAGAAAAAAAAAGTCTTAGATGAAGCAGGAAAACACCTCCTTTTCTTTTCAGGTATCTTAGAATGCATATGTTCTGTTTTAGCACTGCTATTCCATGATCTACTGATTATTCGAAGTTAAATATAGAAAAATAAATTAGGACGTCTGAAAAGCACTGTTTTTCTACATTTCTAGAGGCAGTTCTTATTAGCTTGATTCATTGCAATCAGCTAGCTTAGATACATCTGGGTCAATAACTGTAAATTATCTGAGAATTATATTCTGCGGACCTCTAAAGACAATGAGTCAATTTTAGTGCACTGCAACAATACATAAAGCAAAATTTACCAGCAAAATACAAAAAATGTTTTAATATTCTTTAAACCTAATTACAACCTGTCAATCTCTTTTATTCTTTCATATACTTGGGAATGTTGTTTTAAGAAATAGATGGGTGAAATGATACATAAAATAAGAAAGCAACCATCATTTCTGTCTTTGGCCTATTGTTTTTATAGATTCCAATTCCACAAGTATTTTGAAGGAACTTTTTTCAGGATTCTATCCAATTTTATTTACTTATTTCATATGTTTATAAATATTTATCTGACAGAGCATATTAAAATACAATTTTTTACTTCAGGATATATCTGGGTGCTGTCTAAACTTAGCTGTTTTCTGGCAGATGTTTCATTACCAAACAAGGTAACATCAGTGCTATAAAGGTGTAGGGTTTGTTCTCCTTTTATATACTAGTGTCACTGTTTTTGTGGTTCCTTGATTAGCCTGTTTACTATTAGTTTGTTAGGATATTGTAAACAAACAAGTAAACAATTACTGTTCTTGTATTAGTCTCGGAGTTTATCTGTGTGTTGTGTGATGGTGGGGTGGTGTTTTGGTTTCTTTCTTTCATTTTTGGCTTTTTGATTGTCTCTTTGGAATCTGGTGTGTGTGTGTGTATGTGTGTGTGTGTGTGTGTGTTGTTTACTTCTATGTGCCTGTTTCCAAGAGTGCCAGGTTTCCAAGAATTCTCTAGTGTTTTTAGAATTAGCCAAAAACCAGTGTCTGGGTATTGTGAGCTAGAATATTTGAACTGATTAAATCTACTACTTTAATCTTGATTATAAGATACATTTAAGAATATAAAATAATTTATATCTTAAATTGCAAATTAGATATTATTTATACTTTAATAGGGCTGCTTACTCATTAATGACTCTGGATGACTTCCAAAAATATTTAATGTTACAGATCTTGTGTTTTGTAAATTGTGAATATAGTAAGCATTTATTAGCAAAACAATTCTCCAATAATACTTAATAAGAGCTTTGTAACAAAAGAAAAGGCAAATACATCTTTGATGGACTTGGCTATGAGTCACACCTTCCTTCAAAACATGATTTGACTTTTCAACGCACCAGCTGCATGCATGTAGGCTATCTGAAGGAAGCCAAGCCACAAGTAATGAGGCTCAGTTTCTTCACTCACTGGATATCATTCAATAAGTTGGCTTACTTCTCAAAGGATGTTATAACACACTCCACATCCTAAATGTGCTAGACAGCTAGCTCAAGAGTCACCTTTCTTGACTCTTGACAAATGTATCTTTTTTTTTATGTACACTGAGAGCATATGCACCAAAACAAATTCCTTATGTGTTCAATCACACTTGGCCAATAAAGAATTCTATTCTATTCCTACATCTAGTTGATTTCATTTAGTGAATAACTAAAGAATCCAAAGAGAGAAAGTGTTCTACATTTTAGTTGTTATGCACAGTTTAGGCTGTAAATAGCATTAAACACCCATTAGGTCTTATCCTGCTACTAAATATAGCACAAGCTTCATCAACTATAACCAACAGTTCTGTTAAGTTTCAGCAAGATGCAGGGCCTATAAAGTTTCATATTGTGATAACTGCACAGAAATCAAAAGGGTTTTTCTGTTGCAATTGGATATAAATATAATACATAAATAATAATAAAACCTAATCACCAAAACATTTCTAGTTTGAAACGGAAGGCATTTATTAATCTTCATAAATTAAGGGATGTTTCCTGTTCCACCAATAAATTTTGACTGTGTTTCTGAATGTTCAAAAATAAACATGATAAAATGTTATACTATCTGCTCATTTTATAGAGGGACATTGGCAGAAAATTATTAAACAGAAATTATGTCACAAAAAGTTTGGTATGTCAAAGAAGTAACCAGGCTAACTGCCCAAAATGGGGAGTGGGGGAGTTACTAGGACTGAAAGTTGCTCTATTTGGCTGCTTTACACATAGGGCAATAGCTCAAATTAAATCCGACTTCAATTAATCAGTAGCAAATGGACAGAAGAAAAACGACAGGTAACTTCAACGTCAATCTATGGCCTTAGCCTGCAGTTTTGCCTTAAATGCCTCCACTTTAAAGTCATAGGTGACACCTATGAACGCTTTATTAGTGAAATTGTTTCTTCTTGCCAAGGCTTGGGCAGACCAGGAAACCAAGGGGAGAGGAAATCAAGTCTGACTTCAAAAGTCTTGGGCTTTTCAAAAAAAAAGATAAGAGGCTATTTGTTCTATGAAATTGATAAAAAGATGCGGCTGATCGTGGGAGATGGGGGGTAAACGCCTTTCGAGGATACCGAAACAGTCCCCTCACTCCCTAAAAACCCGTGTTACATAACGTTTTTATACATGCAGAAACAGATCCTGGCTGGCATTCCAGCTGTCTTGACTTCGGCTCCCAGTTCTGCCCGCAAACATCGCCACCGTTCACCTTGCCACAAACCCTCAAGACGCGCTCCCGAAACCAGCGGTTATCAGCGCACGCAAACCGGCTTCCCACCCGGTGCACGTGCAGCCAAGCGGCAGGTTTCCTTTCAGACGTTAGGGTACCACGTGTCATCCCTCCTCTCCCCACCCCCACCCCTCACACCAGAAAGCTGGGCATACCCTCCCCCCCAGCGCGTCATTCTGCCTTCCCCCCCTCCCCCAGTCTAACCCACGCCACGCCTCCAGTTTGGGGAATGGGGACCAACCCTTCGGCGTACTCTGCCCCGAAGTCTTTTCAGATAACCCGCACGAAGACAGCAGCAGTAGGAACAACTCCCCGCCACCCCGTTCCCACCCCCGGCCGCCCTCACCTGCCGTCCCCTCCGCAACTGCGGCTCCTGAGAACTGAGGGGAAAAAGTTACCGCCCATCAATCTGGGGCCCCGCCCACCGCACAGACGTCGGAGAGGGTAGATCAGGTAGTCCCGCTAAGCTGCGCCCCGCCCCCGACCACCCCCATGCAGCAATGCATCTGCATCAAAGGTTCCCTCCCGTCGCTTACCCTTCACTCCCATTCCGGCACGCAACTGTCTGGCCTAGCCAATCAGCATCATTAACTCCGCCCCTTATTTGAAGTCTTTTGCATATCCAGGATTCCTCCTCCGCTGGCCTTCGCCACCCGATGCGCCTCTTGCGTGGTTTAACTCTCGGGAGGAGGGGAGCACCTGAATTCGATCTCCCACGTTCGCTCTTTAGTTTTCTAAAGACGAAGAAAGAGATGCGCATGTGCAGACCTCGGAAAGCAACTCGAGCGGTTTCATCGGGTCTCAGCAATTTGTGTCTGGTTTCAAAGCAGATGGAGGGGGAACTTTCTCAGCGTCGTAAACATTGCAGAGCATAGGCTCGTAAAGACATATATAAAAGCACTTCGTTTCTATAACTGTATCTGTGTACTTTGATTATTGCATCCCCAGCACTAATTTTTGTCCTTTTATAAGAAGTTACACTAAATGATAATAGGACACAGTAACATGTTCTCTTTCACAAAAATAACTTCATCTTATTGCCTCGTATAATATCAAAATAGGCATTTTACAGTGCTGCTAAGTATGTATATACTGAGGAGGTAAATCCTTTAGACCGGAGTTTTGAATAAGCTTGTGTAGCATTGTGCTAATAGGTTATACATTTGTACTGGCTTTTCTGTTGGAGTTAAATTACAGTATTCTTATTTTTAGATGGAATAAAACTATTCTTATCTTTTATCTCCTATTAGATGAATGAAATAGTTGTGGCCATAAGCAAGTGGATTTAAAGAGGAGCAAAAGAATGTCCTTTCCCCCTTGAATAAGAAAAACTAGATTCAGATAGTAAATCCTCGAATAAAATAAGCAGAGGAATATAATGGCACTCAGCAAATTAGCTGACTGTTAGCTGAGAGCCAGTTTATGACTGTCTTAGACTAGTACAAGCAATGTGTTATTTGAGTATTTATAAATCTTGGTAAAGAGCAAATAAAATTTAAGACTAGTTCAATTTATAAAACAACCTAACTAGAGCAAAAGGAGTAATCTACATCTATACTGCAGATACAAAGTTACAAAGTAGACTCAAAAATTTTGTAAAATGTAATAACATCTAAAATTACAAAAATTAGTATTAAAAATTTAAGTAAAATATGGTTATATGTAAAATTGTAGGGAAAGAATCCCCAAGGGATTACATAGAAAAAATACATTTATAAAACAGGAAATTGACCCATCCGGATTCGGCAGCTCTTCCATGGTGCTTCATGACATCTACCCAATTCTGTTGATTGCTCCTTTTAAAGATATAATGAGTGACACATTTTGACATGCAGAGATGTTATTAGTGCACTGTCAATGCATCACGCAAAGCACCCTTTATGGCCCACTATACAGCCCTGTGAAGATTTTAGTTTTTCAAAAAATATACCATTCAATATCTATGTTCAAGTACATGTGCTAATGCATTTGCTTTGTTTGTAGCTTCTTGGCTTTTCTTGCTCTGATTTAGAACACTACATTTAATTGGGCAAATTTTCCAATTGTCTCTTTCTTTCCATTTTGGAAATGAAAATGAAGTGACTGGTACCTGCATTTAAAACTGTTAACTTGAACCTTTAGGCAAATTATCTAATTTCCCTAGTAAGTGGAAAGTAAAAGCAGAGGAAAATGTTATATTGAGAAATATGGAGATAATTACGTGGTGGGCTATGTTAAAGAAGAAAAATCATGAAAGCCAACTTGAATATCTTGTAGTTGGAGGGAGTATACCTTCAAAGAATAAAGTTTCAGCTTCTAGTGACATGAAATTTGTCTAATGTAGGATTTTTCTGTTGGAGTCACTACATTTTGTATTTTTGGATTCACATAAAAAGTTGAAGTAGTTATAACCCATACTACAGCCAGTTCTTGGTCTTTCTGACTTCTAGGTAACCTATTAAGAATTAAAAATATTATAATTTCTCTGCATTTCTGGTTCTTGATTATCTAATTAATTATGGTCCAAGACTGTAAAAAGAAACGTAGCAGGATTATATAAAGATATAATTTTAAAGGATAAAATTATATGAAAATCCTGAAACAATAACAAGGAAGAAATAGTGAGTTCTAAAATTTACAATTATTAATGGAAAAATTACAACCTAATATGTTTTTGATGATTGATCAAATAAAAAAGAGTGATAACCTCATAACCATAGAAGCACCTGAATCTATCTGTTTTGATCAGTCTTGAAAATATAAGGGACTTTGTGAAAGCATAATGGTACAGTTTCAACCTCTGTATTTAAGCATAAGCAAATGTCATTGACCAATTGTCCAGGTAGGCCATTTAAACCACAACTGAGCCCAGAATTTTGGTCATTCAGTGACACGATTGTAAAGCAAAACACCATAACCACCATCCTGGCTCTCCCAGTTCAAGTTGTTAAGCAACCAAGTAGGTTGTTAAATGGATCACTAGGGAGAGGATGCCGGCCTTCCAGGTGTGGTGGGTGTGGAGAGAGGGATTAGAACAGGGGCGGGCAAACTTTGGCCCGCGGGCCACATCCGGTCCGTTGGTCTTTTTAATCCGGCCCGCCAAAGATTGGTACAGAATTAAGGTTTGATGTGAATGATTCAATGATTGTTTTCATTTGATTTTGACTTGTAATGACAGACATTTTGACACCAGGTGGTACATTAGGCGCAGTGACTTGATTTTGCGGAGATTTTGCAGTTTTTTATATGTATCGTATCTTGTGCTGACCCGGCCTGTCTCTCAAATTTTAAAAGTCAATGAGGCCCCCGAGCCAAAAAGTTTGCCCACCCCTGGATTAGAACCTGGGCCCTTTCTCCACCCCATCAGTGGGAATGATTATGAAAATGATGGCCTTTGTCATTGGACAATCTCTCAACCCACTGGAAGTACGTACTTCAAAACTGGCAAATTCCATTGTTCTAGAAAATTCAGAACACTGGCATTGGCTAGCATTTTCCCCCTCTGGAGGGGCGGAGATTATAGTGTTTGTTAAAATGCTGGCACTTGCCAACATTCTGGAAGGCTAAGAATTATAGAGTTCACTAGCATTTTCACCAGATTTGAGGTCCCTACCTCTAGCACATGGGAGGATTTCCCTTCCATGCATGGAAGAGGGGAGTTCCCTCAGTGATCTGGGGAAAACAGACCTCAAATCCAACATTCCCTCAGCTTACAATTGTACCGGGATGTTTCTCCTTTGACTTTCTGGAGAAATGGGCGGAGAATGGCAATTATATGGTGTCAGATTGCCAAGTGCCCAAAATGTGATCATGTGACAGGAGAGTGGGCAGCGTAATGTTTTACAAGAGCCGGAAGTGCTTTGCGAACCATATAGCACCCATTCTGATTGCAAACGATTGTTAAACAAGCAGTCATAAATTGAAGAGTACTTACATGTAGCACCCCATTTGTGCTAAGGTAGAGAATTCTGTTAGTCCAGGTAGCAAAAAAAAAATCAGGAGTTTGGTGGCAGCTTTTCTAATAAATTTTAATAAAGGGCATAAGCTTTGGGGAGGTTTTTAGATAAATCATTACTTTTTAAATTATTAAGTCTAATATATTGAAAACCCATTGTGTTGGTTGAGACCAATGAGATTGCTTGAAACTTTTTGATGTATTTGAGTTCAGCAACTCCTCATTCAATTGTGCATTTAGTCCAATTTTTCCAAAACAGTCATTTTAAGGTCTGCCATTGAATGTCCTTTGTCAAATTTGTCAATTTTAATATATAAGTGCCAAAATATCTGGTTTAATTCAGTCAGCATCTTATGAATGTCAAGGGTAGATACTATACTGCTAGCAAGGAAAGGCCATAGTATATCAAATCATTATTGATTTAGCTGATTTTGTTAGATCTAAATCTACCTAACGAAGTATCAGGGACCAAGGAAGCTCCCCCAAATATTTGCTACACAATTTTAGTTGGCAGAATCATGCTCTTGAGTCCTTCCGAGCAACTTGAATTTGAAGTATTGAAAAAAGGTAATTAATAATAATGTGGGTTTCTCTGATAGTCTGAAACATTATTTAATTTTACCACCTACTTTTTGAATAGGAAGCATTAACCCTAGGTTTTTCTTGCTTGCTCTGCAGCAAGGGTTTTTATCAGTTGTCATTAAAGTGAAGAAAGGCACAATCAGGTTGGCAACTTGCATAGCTAGTTAGAGCAGGCATTACCTTCTATGACAGCATAGTTTGCAGGAAAAACAAGGGCTGGGCCCACATATATAGCAACCTAACCGCTAATTCTGGAAATACATGTCTTATTGGATTCTAAAACAAGAGCAGGCCTGTCTATTGAAACTAAGCATGAAGTAATTTTTCTCTATGTTTAGTTTCGTGACTTTAGCAACATGTACCACCACATTCACTATATGGAGTCATCTGTGTCTTACAGTGTACCAATACATCATTTATTATAATTTCATTAAGTAAGATGAAGTAAGAGGCACCATAGGATTTTCCAAATCCCTATTGCAGTCAGACGTGTTCCTAGTTTGGTGCTGGTCCTATCTACTGTAGTTTGTCCACATTAAATAAAAACTCTTGGGTATATGAGAAAGCTGTTACTCTTCAAAACTGACCATTGTATTCAAAGCACAATTGGATAATGTTTATTCCATGAAACTTTGTTATATGATGTTAGCCAATCCATGTAAAAACACCTGTATGCTACATGGATTCTATATTTCATTTGACACAGAGCATCTGGGGAATTATGACAACAATTGAGCCCAAAATTTCTGTTGCTTAGCGTGACATTCGTTAAGTGGGTTTTGCCCCATTTATTATCTTCCTTGCCACAGTTAAGTGAATTGTTACAGCTGTTAAGTTAGTAAGCTGAAGTGAATCTGGTTTCCCCATTGACTTTGCTTGGAAGGTCACAAAAGGGACCACTGGGACAATGCAACTATCATAAATAGGAGTCAGTTGCCAAGCACCTGGATTTTGATCACATGACCATGGGGATGCTACAATGGTTGTAAGTGTGAATAATGGTCCTAAGTCACTTTTTTCAGTGCTGTTGTAATTTGAACGGTCACAATGAACTGTTATAATTTGAGGATTACTTGTAGTGATGAAATATTTTGATTAATACAAATTTTAAAAATCTTTCAAGCAATCCATTTGACACCTGTCTTTTTCCTGATTAAATTTGCCTTAGTGATAAAGTATTCTATGACATGTTTTATTTTTCTGTTGTAAGTTTAAAGAAACAGCTACTATAATATTTAGGTGTTTCTTCATCACATTTCAAGTCTCTTGGGGGCTTAAGGCAACATACAGGGGAATCTTCCTTCATTTTCTTCCACTGCAGAAATTATTTTCATTAGGCTGGGCTGAGAATACACTATTTACCTTAAAGGAAACTCATATTTCACTGGAATTTAAATCTCGGTCTTCTCAAGCTTGTACTTACACTACTCAAGCTTATATCTACACCATATCATTGCAATGTTTGAAAAGAAAAGACACGTTGCCATTGAAAATAGCAAAAGAAACTAGGGTTGTGGTTGGGATTGGTGTCAGGGTTAGGTCCTTGGAGTCTTGACTGAAAATGTATAATCAGGGATAGATTCTGAGTCATTTTCTATGCAAAGTGATAGTAACAGGTTTTCACTTGCAGTTGTTTGTGATCTGCAAGGAAATACATGAAAAAAATCTCATTACCAGTGAAAAAGAGAATAAGGGTAGGGGTAAGGGTAAGGGTAGATTTCCTTGCAGTTAGAGTAGAAAACAGATATTAAGATTACATTGTGAATCATTTTTCTAAGGAAAATAACAATTATAGCATTTTGTGTGGAGTTTTTTGTGATCCGTGGGAAAATCCCATTGCTATTGAAAATGAAACTAGGGTTAAGGTTAGGTCTCCTTGGAGTCAGAGCCAAAAATGGGAAGAAGCTGTAGATTCTGAGCCGTTTTTCTCAAGAAAGCGATAGATGATGTTTTTTTAAGTTGTTTGTGGTCCACAGTAAAATATATGGGAAAATCCCACTGTCATTGAAAATGAAATTGGGGTTAGGATTAAGTCTCCTTGAAATTAGGGTCAAAATCAGGAAGAGATTCCGAGTCGCTTTCTAACCAAAGCAACCATTACAGCGTTTCATTCAGAGTTGTTTATGGTCCACAGTTAAGTATATTACACTTCCTTTTGCTTTGTATATGTGGATGCTGTTAATACTAACAGAATTAAGAGTAATAAATTTTATATACTTATGTAATATGTATTACATATTCAGTTTGGATGCTGGCAAATTCCCATGGCACATATATAGTTCTGCTTTTGTTTTCTCTGCTGCTAATGAAAAATCATAAAATACAATTTATGTAACTTTAAAATACATCAAAATTAGCATTCAAGATATTGCTACATTTTCTTTCCCATAGAACTTCTTTAAATTTCTAATTACAGATCAGTCAGAAATAGAAGGTCCAGACACTTAAGAAATAAGGAGGAACCTGAATTAATATTTAAAACATCAATGCAAATTTTCTGCAGGGGCACCAGCTTTTGTGTGTGAGCTTGCAGTTGATAAGTTGATAAGACTTATGTGAAGTCTTTAGTGTGTGTTGTGAACTAAAGTCAGCTACAGATTGAAAAACTGCTTCATGATTAAGCATTTTGATATGCTTTCTTCACTTCTGTCTTTTCAAAGACTAGTATTGCAGGATCCAGTCTGGGTCGGTCACCAGATTCAGAGGTTTACTCTCCTGAGCTCTCGGACTCAAGTTGGAGCCTATCCTCAGGGAACTTCTATCTTTGGGAATGTGCGCTTTGGATTGTTCTATGTGGGTATTCATGTGGTGCCTGATTGGGTGTGGCTTATTGGTTGATTGAAATGTTGATGGCCAGCTATTAAGTCACTGGCTGTTGTTTCCTTGTGCTACCAAGTCCTCCATTCCTAAGTACCTGATAAAATTAGCGTTGCAGATGATTACTGACATGCAGAAAGAGGATCCAACTATTTTCAGCACACTTCATAATATTCTTTTTCTCAGAATTTCCCATGGAGTATTCAAGACACTTGAATTTCATCAAATTTCAGTTTGCACTGCAGGTAAGACTCAAGTACCTATAAAGTGGGAGTGGAATAGTTCCATTAACATTTTTCCTAATCTTGGCAAGCAGGGAACAGACTGATCAGTGGAAAATAAATTATATTTCAAAATCTCTAGTAGTGATCCCAAGAAAGTACAATACCATTTCAGGATAGTATATTGTGCAGAACTTAGAATATTTTTTTAGATGCAGATGGATTCATCTTATGAAACATGAAACTGTTATTAATATACAAATATATTTCAACTTCTTGGGTGTCTTTGATGATCCATATCTCTTACAATAGCAATGTAACAATAATGAGTTCCAATGACGAGTTTTATTCAATGACCTGAGTTCTAGCATTATGACAGGGGAGACAAACTTCTTTAATTTTCTCCATTACATGATCGGTTTGAGTCTATTGCTCTAGAAATAATATTAACTCCACACTATTGAATTTTTTCGAGGTTTAATGTAATCTACAGCTGATCTGTGAAGTAAGACTTGTAAATTAATTAAAACCCTGGAAAAATAAAGATTATTCATAATAACCCAAGCATTTACATTAGAATAGATCTACCATGACTGTGAGGTATTTCACTAGCTTGTTCTTGATCAAGGGACTGATCTGTATTCAGACTGACAATGTTTCTTGTTTGTACTGCCTGTAAAGTGATTGGGAACCCCTCCAAGATCATATAAAGGGCATTTTCATTAGACTAATCAGCTGCACCTGGTTGCGTTAATCCAGCCTTTGGGCAAGAGAAGATTACTGAGTACTCTTTTGGTGCTGAGAGACATCACTCTGGTGAATAATTCATAGCCTCCCATGAACTGCTGCAGGTGCTCTTGCACTTGAAGAAATCAAAGCAGAGCTGGGGGGGAAAGTGCATGCTGAATTGAGATCATTATTTAACTCTGAAAAATAGAATTATGCAAAACAGCGTTATCATTTTGGAAAGTTAAAAGGGAAGAGAGCTAAAACTATTGAACAGCATTCTTGGAGAAAGTCCTCAAGGAAATGAATGCTTGCTCGTGCTGATCTTGAGATCGGATAAGACTGAATGGCTTAATAAGCTTTTTAATGCTGTTTTCTTTGGCTTTGTAGATTGTGTTTGTTCCTCATTGGCATTAATCCTCCAAGGTCACGTTCAGTCCTTTTAGGTGACCATGCAGTAGTATTTTGCCTTCAAGCAGTGTTCTTGGAACTGACTTATAACTGCATCTGTCTTTGGAATTTCAGATCCCAAAGAAAGTTTAGAAATGAAATACAATGAGAATTGCAGTGGACCAAAAGCCAATTTGTAAAATGCAGTGTGTAACAGGAATTGTCCAGTTACAAGTGCAACAAACTAGCTGTGGGCTTCTTATCCTAATTAGCTTAAATCCTTCTTTCTGGTTGACATCTGTTAAGGCAGGAGCAAGATACGTAAGCCCTCTTAATCCCCTAGCTCAGTCGAAAATGCCACAGATATTTTTCATAGGGGAAATAGTTACAGGGGAGAATGCACTGACCAAGCTGGGACTGAAGGTTTCTTAACAGCTAGCCAATTTGCAAAGCAGGGGTTCTTCAAGATGAAGCTGTCCTCAAAAATGCCAGCTCCCAGCATCAACTAAACTTGTAAGTTTTCATTCTTTTTTCATCTTTGCTTCATCTATTGAGTATCTTTCAGTAGTAAAGAAACGTAGGAAAGCAGAGCACAATGGGTTGTACTCCTTCACGTAGTGATATTGTTCAGAATCCTAAAACAAAGTTGATGGATGAAAGAATTACATTAGTTGACCAAGGAAGTGAAGGTTTTTCATGTCCTTTGCTGATCAAAGGCTCCTCTTCTTATGATACCAAAGGAATAAGACAGGAGGAAGCTCAAGTTAAAGATCACTTCTTCAAAAATTTATCAAATGAAGAGAAGGATATTAATTTTTATTCTTCATCTGAGGATCCTTTGTTATCTGAGCTGGACCAGGAAGAGAAAGAAATTGAAAAGATAGTCTCAGAGACTGAGATAGCCATTTCTGAATCGATGAAGTTAAACAGAAGAAGACATATGGCAGAAGCAATTATGATTAAAAAGCAAAAAAGTTCTGAGTCAGAAAAGATTGATGCTAACATGGGAGATAAAAGTGAAAGCAACAAAAATCAGAAACACAAAAATGGGAAGAAGCAAAGGAATAGGCAGGGAAAACCAGGGCGTCCTTGCAAAATAAAAGAGAAATCCAGTCCTTCTGTCGGTCAGCCTGAGAAAAAGATAGATTTCCCAGACACTCTTGTTAAGGCCCATCAAAACGCATATGCATATCTCAACCCTAATATTGCCAAATATGAGGCTATCTTATGCATGACCGATCAGGTTACTGAAACACAATTAATTGTGCAACAGTTGGTGAACTTTTTGCTTTTTCGGTTTGATGGAATCAACCACCTTTTAGAAGAAATTATTGAAGATGGAAAAGACCTGCTCAAAGAAGTGGGTGGGAACCTGGTTTGGCCAGCTGGCAAAGAAAATCCAAAAGAGCAGCCTGATCTTTTGCAACAATTGCTACAATACACTGTTAACAAAATGCAGTTGTTAAATGGAACTGTGGCCTCTTTAGCCTCTGATGTCCTGCAGGAGTCTTGCAGCTTTTTGCAGTCTGCAAGTACCAGCTTAGAAAAAAGAAAGAAAGCAAAGCAACATCTTGATGAACACTTGGTCAGGTTAGTAAAGAACCTTGAAGAATCTGCAGTTGGACCTTCCAATCATTACCTTGATGATATGACTCTTTATTCTGAAGACAGTGGAATAGGCATTGACAGTGAATCAGTGAAAGATTTGAATATTATTGATTGGCATGGAATGGAAACAAATTGTGAGACTATACACAAAAGTCCATGCAATTCCATGTCCCAAGACTGTGTGCTGGAAAAGCAGTTTAAGAATATATCTTACTCACGTCCACAGACAAGGAATTCAATATCATCTGAGGTTGTATCAAAAAGTAGTTCCACTTTTCTCCAGCATCAAGGTATCTTGAAAACCTATAACTCTGGGCACCCTGATATAACCCATGAAAGTAATAGCTTCAAACAGAGTGAATTGGGTAGCATTTCCTCTACAAATGAAAACAATAGTGCCAACAGTTTATCTGAGGAAGAGTGTGATTCTATAAGTCTGCCTGAAAAAGAAAAAAATGCTTTATCTAAAAGATCTGTGTCTTTTCCTGTAGCACTAGAGAATAGACAGAAACCTTCCACCAAACAAATAGAAAGCGCAGATAATGAGATAATTCTCAAAATGAAAGATGCCATTAGTGAAAAGATAAAATTTGTTCCAGCTAAATGTCGGCAAAGGGCATGGATGGAAGATGAAAATGGAAAAGAATTTCTGAGACCTAGTACAGCCTCTGGGGGACAGAAGGCACAGGTTAAACAGAAACGGTCTAGGTCTGAGGTATCTCTCAAGAGTCATGCTGAAGACCCAACCCTTTGGGAACTTCAAAGAACTCAAAAAGATCTTGACAGAAGGTTAGAATTATTTTATCAATTAAGTGGAAGAGAGGAAATCATTGATAAATTGGAAATATTGAATCCAAAAGAATTGTCTGACTTAAAATATTTTGAGCCTGTTGCTCACAGAACTTCCACTAATAAACTGAAAGCATCTCTTGCTAAAAATTTCAATATACTGCCTGATTCTTCTTGTAGATACAATGAAAATGTAAAATGTAAAAACTCAACCACAACTGGCATGTCTTCAGGAGATCTGATAGCTAGAAAAGAAAATTATTCTGGGACCTCCAAACTGAACACTCCACCACGTAAATCTGTGAAAAAGTTAATTGAAACATTTAGCCCATCAGAAAGTCTGGTGAAACCCTCAAATTTAAGAACATTGGGCCCTGTAAAATGTGTCAGAAAGTTTGGACTTCAAAGCATTTCTTCCAACCTTCCACTTCCCAAAGGATTTGTGCCCTTAAATCACAAACATAAAGTTTCACCATTAGAAGATACCAGTTGCAAAAACATCAGAACTAGACATTGTACTCTTAGTGACAATAGTTCAATGGAATTTGCAAGTAGCCTTGATACAAATGAGGATTCTGGTGATATTGATATGGAAAACCTTCCTCCTCCACCACCTGAAATGTTAATGGAAATGTTACTTGAATCAACTGAATGTTCAGGAGATATAAAGATAGAAGAAAACTATTTGGAAGTGGTTGATAAGACTACCAGGGCAAATGAAGAGTGCACCACCAAGAAAATTACTCAGATTTCTCCACGGATGAAACTTTCCATCTGTTCACTTGATTTGTTACCAAATAAAAATCTCAGCAATTCCCCAGCTGTCAACAAAGTACCAAATAACGGGGTAGATACCATACCAAATAAATATTTCTTGGAGTTGAATGCAACTCATATGTCTGATTGCCGCAAAAGTAATGATGAAATGGAAAAAGTTGCAGATCTATATAAACAGTCTTGTAAAATAATACCTCTTCCAAATCCTAAAGAAGCATCAGAACCTAATGGGACCAATCCAGGAAACATAAGTAACAGTGAAGCTCCTTTACCTGAAAAGCAAAGTTCTCCTGATTTATTAAAGAAAAATGAGAAAACATCCGACTTTATCAGCCAAGTATCACCAGTAAGAATACCACCTTCCTCACCTCCTAATCAGAAGAGGTTTGCAAGTCCATCACTGTATCACAGAGCTATTCATCAAGTTTCTTCTCCCATTCTACATCAGCCACCTAGTCCCTCAACTCACTCCAGGTCAGCAACTCCCCCAGTACAGAGGAAAGTGATTTCCCCACCACCCCAGCAAAACCTCTCTAATCCTCCAGTAATACGCAAACAACAAAATTCCCAAAATCAAAAAGTGTCCAGCCTACCATCCCATGACCAAGAAATAAGCCCACCTCCTTTTGGAGCTACTCCATCTATTTCCACATCTCAATTTCACAGATGTTTACAAAACAATATGGACTCTAGAGATGAGCCACATTCTGCTTCCCCAAAGATTGTTAGCAATGCTCACTCAATATTTTGCCCAGCTACTTCTTCTTTATTTGAAGCCAAGCCAGTGGTATCATCAAACATCAGCCAAATGGGAGGGGTTATGGCCCAGCCTGAAGCCCCAACATCTGCAAGGAGAAATAGCATGCAGCTCAGGCAACTTGGAGGTCAACAGAGGATGATCAACAGTGCTGCTAGTTCTCAGCCTTGCCTCAGAAGGAGCCTCTCTGACCACAGGCCTGAAGTCCAGCTTCCATTGCCAGTTTTTGTTACAGCAGAGAACGACCCTGTGCATAATCAAACAAGGTAAGAAGCCTTAATTTCAAAGCCTTTTCACTCCATTTAGATGTATAGCCTGATTGTCAGGATCAACATGATTTATAATATAGTAGCCCTTTTCTGACAAGCAATTGTTTCCACAAATAAAGGCTTGTAGAAAAGGGGAACATCTCATTGTGGCACATCTGCACATTGATTTTAATAGTACATAATCATCCTGCCCTAACTGCTGACATAGTCTGAGAACACAGGCAGACTTAACAGCATTGGCCAGGCTGCTTCCTTATTGGGTTTGTTATTGGGAGAAAGGATTTCAAATGTTCTCATCTCTGAAACTAACTACCTGGCTATAGTCCTTTTCTGGTATCTACATTTCACACACTTATGCTGAAGCTAACCTCTTGAAGAAACCTCTTGAAGAAAAGGTAGTGTGCTGATATAATAAACACATGAGCACAGATGGAGAAATTTTGTTTCTTACTTGAGAATGTTCTTCTTTTTGTCAAGTTATATTTACTGGCCTAGGTGTTTTAAATATACAATAATTGATAGTATAAATTCCTCTTGGTAGTGTTACTGTTTTACCATGGCTGATAGAGTGTGATGAATTTTCTTATTGTTTCCTTACTCATCAACAATCATTATTGCTGATTGTTCTAGAAGCTCTTCATGTAAAGAGTAAGTTCCAATGTTTAAAATGTAAGAATACTAATAGACCTCCAACTGAAATTGAGCAAACAGTGTAATATAGCTACTAAAAAGACCAGCACAGTCCCCTAAATGCAGATTATGAAAGGTAACTGTTCTGTTTTCTTTGTGGGGCTAGGCCATATTAGAATATGATGACCAGAATAATTAAGGACTTGGGCAGGTCTAGCTTGCAAAGGAGAAATCTAAGAGGATATATGATAGTTGTCCCAGGATATCTTAAAGTTTGTCACCTGCAGAAGAGAGCAAAATTATTCTCTGTTGCTTCTGAGATAATAAGAACTAGCAGATTGAAATTAAAAGAAAGATTATGCTCAACAAAAGGAATTTCCTAACCATCATTGCTGGAAAGTGGAAGAGTTTACCAAGAATTGTGGTGGTCCCCTTTCTAATTGGAGGCTTTCAAACAGGAGGTGAAAAAGAGGATACTTTCGTGAATTCTGAATTAAAGAAGAGGTTGAACTAGTTCAGTGTTTCTCAACCTCAAGAACTTTAAGATATGTGGACTTCAATTCCAAAAATTCCCTAGAATACTGGCTGGGAAGTTCTGGTATTTCAAGTCTATATACCTTAAAGTTGCTGATGTTGAGAAATGCTATACTAAATTATGTACAGTAGCCTCTTCCAACCTATACATTATATGTTTATATGCATTTTATTTACCAATCACATTAATGAATGTTAAAACAGGCAAAAATTATTTTTAACAATTGGGGCTGTGCTCATCCTGTGACAACCAGTTAAACCCTCAGGGGAAAACTATTTGGCGATACTGTAGTTATTGCTTCTATTTTATTATGGCCATTTTTTCTGAAAGAGGACAGAGGCCTTAGCTTTTTTAAAAAAAAATCAACTATCTTCAAGCTTGGATTCAGTTTGACAACTTGTAAGCAAAATAGGAAAAAAATTGTTTGACAAATTATTACATCAACAAGCTGGATTGCAGTTTTCTATGGAACATTTACACTCTCATCAGATTCTGCAGTATAACAAAGAACAAAGTCAATGGCTCCAAATTAAAACTGTACAGTAATGTCCATTAACAGTTTCCTGACAGTTTCCTTTCCCTGAAGAACAAGGGAATAGGCTGTCAGACTTCGAAGCTAAGAGAGCCAGTAAGTCTCTGTAATGGTATGGAAAGAAGAAGTAGATTACTTTATTCTTCATTTGGTCATTAGTTAAAATCAGACACAGCATGAAGAAACACTACAAAACTATATAGTATTTGAGCATGTATAAAGAGGGGGAAAGCTTTTATTTTAGGCTAATGAATACCAGATTAAAATCTTCCACTTATATAATGGTTCAGCTAGGAGCTGAAAAGGGATGCTAGTCAAAAATTTTACTTAATGTTAAGGTATCATATCCAAACATAACCAGAGTAAATTACTATCATTGTTCTTGTTTCCAAATTCTCAAGAAATCCATCTTTAAACTAAGAAAATAGGCTTCCAAATCACAAATCATGAAAGTGTTCTGTAAAATTCTCTTATGTTATTATAAAATATTATTTTAAGGTTAAATTGCTCAATAAAAATCATTCATATTATAAAACAGATTGCTGTAAATAAAATGCATAAAATTTTGATTTATGTACAAAACCTGGAGTTAGTCCATACTAAGTTTTTCTTTATTTTGGGAGTTTAAAAAAAAACTGTTCTGACATAATTCAATTTTTTAAAGTTTCCTATCAATATTTTACACCAATAGTCCAAAATATATTATTATGATTTATTTTATTAAATGTGAGAATCAACATACATACGCATTTTGCTGTATAAACAGTATAAAACATTAGACTGTCCCTAATTCAATTAACCTACCTTGTTGATAAGGGCTTAAGACAATTTTTAGGAAGTGTACATTTGTAGAAGAAAACATTGGGCAATTGTAGTAATATATAATTGCAGGGAGAGGAAATGCTAGAAGCAATTCTGATTGGACGACATGAGTTTAATATCTAAATCATTACTTGTCTCTGAATTTTTACATTGGGATGCAGCCACTCAGGTTCTAAAGGATTTTCATTGTCCATCTGCCCTCTGATTTTTCTGTTTTATGGTTATTTTTTGGACAATTGGCTATGTAGGTTTTGAAAAAGTGGCTGGCTTTTTCCATATAGTTTCTCTACCTAGTTTATCCCTTGAAGGGAAAAAATATTCCACAGCCATTTAATTTCAAGGCTGTCCTCATTTGGGAATTGAATGGAGTAGGAAAAACAGCATCACTCCCCCCCTCCCCCCACACAAACACACCATCAAAATAATAAAAACAATTTAAAGTATGGCCACATAACAACCTTTTATGGTATAGGCTGGAAAAGCCTATCATGTAACCAATGGTAATAGAACAAGCAATGCAGCTGGCCAAATCTGGTGCTATCCCTTTGTTTTAATGTCTGATCTTTCCTGTACCCCTGTCGAAACAGACATGGAAGAGGGATCTCAGAAGCAGGAAGGGACATGTCCACGGCAGTTAAGGTGGTTAACAGGAATCAGGCTGATCCTTCCCTTGAATGTATTAATAATCTCATTATTGTTAAAGCATGTTTGGTTGTATTGACAAACAATGTTGTGTAAGAAGATGATATGTGTTACTCTAAAATGGAATACTTGAGACAATTTTAGACTGCCTTAAACATGTATTGAGGATGAGAGGAAGGCAACAACATACAGACTAGCATAAAAAGGTGGTTCATGCTGTGGTTAAGAGGATGCAATGGTGCAATGAAGTATATTCTTTTGTCGTTTTATGGTTCTAATAAAGGTAATGCTGAACTATAGATTTGGATTATTTTTCTCCATCAGCTATCATAACTCATTGGAGTTTTTACTGAAGATATTATGGTAAATTCCCTTTTTCATTGCCCCTAAAATTTCTAACAGAAATATATATGCCAGATGTGTCATTCAGCACTGATGACGTTACCTAGTTTGGGTAGGGAAACATCTGCAAGTAAAACAACCAAGTACAGAGAGCACCAAGGACCCCTCATTTCAACCCTGAGCTGCAAATATTCTCCTTCACTGGTACTATGTATGGCAATTTTAAGTAGAATGTTGATAAGTATCCCATGGTTCTACCAAAATTCAGGAAAATTGAATGACAGGTATAAAATTCAACATCCTGATAATCTCAACTTGCCAAGTTA
This sequence comes from Emydocephalus ijimae, assembly GCA_004319985.1. NCBI lineage: Eukaryota > Metazoa > Chordata > Lepidosauria > Squamata > Elapidae > Emydocephalus > Emydocephalus ijimae. The sequence continues at coordinate 28,381 of BHEV01008105.1, forward strand.
TGGTAGAATGCTTGAAAAAAAATTATATTATCTGTTAGCATAGATCACATCTTTCTTCCAGAAGTTCATACATCGCACTTTCTGATACCATTTTTCTCACAACAACCCTATGAAGCAGGCTGGGATGCAAGTACGATTGATTAAAAAAAATCATCAGTAAGCTTTCATGATTGTAAATAAACTTGAACTTGGATCTTCCCAGACCTAATTCAGTACCTGATCTACTACGCTACATGTGCACAGAAGTCTCTAAACAGTTCTGGTCATAAACTAATGGACACACTGGGCAATTGCTAATAATTCTAACACCGTTGTAATTTCACTGCCTTTCAGACCTCCCTGCTTTTTACATAAAAAGAATATATTTTAAAAAATCCATTCTATGAATATGTGTTTAATATGTGCATGTTTTATGCAGGTCACTGAAATGATATTTAGAATGCAAAGTGTTTGTGCTAGGAATTCATTATCTTCCAGGGATAACTTTATTGATTGTTTTCTTTAAAGGAATTAGAATTAAAAATGAAGTGATAATTTTCTTCCTTTCCTAGATTAAGATGCCTTCTCTGTTATTTTATTTCAAATATTACATTTCACTAGGGTTTTTTTCCCTTTTGCAGCATGGAAAATGGCCTTTTAAAGGAAGGAGACTTTTGGAAAAGCAAGTATTTCTCTGAGGGAAAAGGGATAGGCAAGTCATCTTCTTATCCTGAACTCTACATTGTGGGTCAAGGACTCCAGAAGGTCTAAATGGAATTAGTAAGATTGGAAGAAGTCAGAACTCAGACTGAGGATATCTACATGTTGTCCTATGGAACTTGCATTCCTTTTACTAGCTATATCAGAGAAGACAAGATATTGGGTAGAATTTGACAGCTGAACACTGTGAGGCTCTAAAATACATATGTATAGCATTCTAAGTTGTAGAACCCACAGCTTAGAAAATAAGAGTATCTGTTCAAAATATGCAAAGATCAATAGTGTCGTGAGCCACAGAAAGCATGTAAAATACCAGACATCTACACAACACCTAATTTTAGATAACTCTAATAAAAGAAGTCTACATGGTTTAGGAAATGACAAGGGAGAGTAGCCAATGGTGTAGAAGTCTCCTTTATCACTTACATTTTTATGAAAGTTTGTTGTTAAACTAAGAAAAAAGACTACCATTGGAAGTGGGTATGCCTATTCAACAAAAGGATGCCATAGTAGGCACAGTCAGTTGCAAACTATTTTATTGGACAACAAACAGTGGTTGTTTCTTGCCATCTACTATTTACACATTAAGAACAACTGTAAAATAATGAAGAGCTTCTGGAAGTCCAGTGAACACCAAAGAGGTATGCACAACCACACTTATGGTCATGGTCACTTTCCATTCTGATCAACAGTAGTAGCTTCTGCTGGACTACAGAAAGCTTAATAGAAAAACAGAAATATCTGTTGAAAAAAACTTGAAGCACAATTCAATAGCACACATACCTCTTTCTTGGACAAAAATAGATGATAGATAGATAGATAGATAGATAGATAGATAGATAGATAGATAGATAGATAGATAGATAGATAGATAGATAGATAGATAGATCTATCTATTATTAAGAGTGCTGAGTTCTGTCTAAGTGAAGGAAGCAGATGATATAGTATAAATAGCTAGGATGAACTATGTATTGGAATAGTAACCCCAAAGGAGATTTGGGGCTTGGTGATCCCATCTTTGACCAGTCCACATATACTGCAAAACTAGTTATATATCACTTAGTGTTTGACTGTATATCCATGTATTCTAATTAGCTATGCATCTTTGTTTTGTATTATTCTGCAGTGCCATTGCTAATGTATAAGGGAATAAAAATCAAGTAGCCAATACACAAGAGTATCAATTTAGTATTTGTATTTAATAATGATTTCTTTAAAAGTCTGTTTTTTCAGAGATAATCGCAGTCATTGTATAACCTCACTGCTTCCAGTTTTCAGGCTTCATCTTGATTAGAGAACATGTCACACAATAATAGCAGCTCTAACATGTGGATTTGACAGAAGAGATGAAGGCACATAAACCAAATCTTTCTTATATTTCATCCAATTTCATTTGATTCGCAGTGTAGAATTGCAGAAAGAGTAGAGTCCCATTGCATAAGTAATGTTGATGAAATTGTTTGATGGGATACTAAATCATGTATCGTGACTTCCTTTCCCAATGTAGCATACACCAGATGGGTTGGGCAACTGGACATGTAGATTATTCAATTCCAGTAATCCCAAAACAGTATAAAATCAAACAGAGTTAGAGGGCATCAGCCTAGGAAGGTTCCTTTAAAACAGAAAATAATTTATATTATAAAACATGAAAGCCATATATTTATTTTTTCAAGAAGAATTTCTGTATGTAAGCACAGTCATTTGTTACTATCCTGCTTTATGAGGGTGCTTTTTCTAAAAATAATCTGTACAAGTATTTTAAAATTATTTTACAGTTATACATATTTTTGTAAAATTCACCACAGGTATTTTCCACATGTGTATGATTATGAACATGACTTAATAAATCAATTATAAATATAATTTGATAATTATTTTAAATATATGTTTTTTGTTTTTAAATCTACTTTAAGAAACCTTACAATGGAGGAAATTCTCTTTTTTACTATTAAATCTCTGTGTCTTAGACTGTGTTTTGTGTGATTTTAAATCAAGGACTGATTAATGCAAACACTAGGCTGAAACTAAAGATTTTGTATAGGCAAATGTTCAAACCTTACCTAATAAAACCCTACTATCAGGGTAGAACTTACTGTAGCTTCAGAGACATGCACAAACATTCACTGCTCTTCTTAGAAAGAAAGAAAAAACTGTCCACTATGTTGCACTGCAAACTCAGCCCCTTGCATGAGGAAGAGAGGCTAGGTTTGCATCATGATACTTTGCCATTGGCTCAGGCAGCCTATGCAATAAATTGTATAAAATAAACATCCCACTGGTGCCCCTTCCTTCTGTGTGGATGCCACACTCTGGCTCCTTACATCACATTTCAAAGAACAGGTAGAACAATTAATCAGTGGAATATTTTGCCTCCAGAAGTTGCGGGGGCTCCAACTGGAGGTTTTTAAGAAGAGATTAGGCAACTCATTTGTCTGAAGTGGTACAGGGTTTCCTGCCTAAGCAGCCTAAAAGACCTCCAAGGTCCCTTCCAACTCTGTTATTCTTTGCAATTCATTTGTTTGAATCTGCTATCAAATATATCAGCTGTTTGCTGTGGAATCAGCAGAGAAATTTGGACAATTACAAGAAGGCAATGGAAAAAGTACTCTTGTTTTGCCAAGATGTAAGATGCTGGGCCTGCGCACCACTGAGGTCAACAGCTTGGTGGTGCGCAGGCCCAGCGTCTCGATTCCAGTGAGTGAATAAACTGCAGAGGGACAAGAAAAGAGCCTCTCCAATTGCCTACAGGCATTCAGGCATCCCACAGGTAAAGATAGTATCTCCTGAAAAAAATTCTTTCACAGAGGCAGCGAGCTACCTCAGTGATCCTTGGCTAACATGTGCCATATGCTAAATAAATTAGAGTTGCAACAGATTGGGGCAGCCTATAAATTTCATAAAATAAATATTTAGTTTCATCTTTTTTTTCTTTTTTGGCAAAAATATAAGTGGTATTTGGAGTGTGGAAGAATTCTCTGTTTTTATAATGTTTATCCAGTGTAGTATTTTTAATTAAAATGACAAGTAATGGGTTCCAGTAAAACCGAAACAATCACACTGGTCAATGAAACTAAAAACACCACACAGAATGTAAAACAGAATTTTCCCTTCCAACCACTCCCTTAAGAGGGGGAATGGAAGTTCCATAAAACCCAGTACAGTGATGACATATTATACCCAGTGATGACATATTATAACATCTGTATCTCTCTGCTTTGAGTGCTTAAGGGAAGGTAAATTATATATAACATTTGATCATTTTTTTCCAATACTGTGGCAATGATGATGTAATTAGTCTTTGGAAAGTGGTATATTTTTCACAGTTAGTATTAAAAATATTTTTAAAATGTGTTATGCCTACTGGAAGCTTAATGCACCTATTCCTCTCATTTCCAATCAGTGTAGCTGGGAAGAGCTTAGGTCTTCAGGTCATCTACCATTTCATTACATTATTCCAAGAAGCCACTCAAATATACAGATGTATTGAATCCATCATTCTGATGTTCCTCTTTCCTTTTCCAACTAAATATACAACCAAGCAGCCTGTTTAATGGATTTTCTTCCAGCTGGGAGGATACACAAAGGTATACCATTATAATTTGCCCCATTATCAAAGCATATCTCTATTCTGTCTCAGTAACAAGGCCAGCAAGTGGACAGTTTAGTGCCAGGTAAATAAAGTGTGATGATTGATGTGTTTCCTGCCAGAAAAGACATACCTACTAATCACTCTTTGTAAAGTGAGGTAAGGCTGGGAGAGGAGGTGACCTTAAACCAGGGGGGTCCAATCTTGGCAACTTTAAGACTTGTGAACCTGAACTTCCAGAACTCCCAAGAACTCCCAAAACTCCATGCTGACTAGGAAATTCTGGGAACAGAAGTCCACAAGATGTTTGAGATATTAGAATATCAGGAAAGAAAGACATGTTGCTGGATGAGGAGTTGATAAGTCAGTATAAGACAGGGCAGCCTAAGACCAGAACAATGAGGTAAAAGACAACTTTGGCAGCACAATGATGAATAAAGAATGGAACTATGGGAGAAGAGCAGAGAGAAGAAAAGAAAGAAAGAGACAACCACTAGAGAAAACAGTAGTAACTTAGGGAAATTTAGAGGAAAACTACAGAACTCAATGAAAAAATTATGAAATAAATTTTATACCAAATTCCCCAGACTGCTTCTGCAATTGTAATAAAATTGGGGTTTTTTTTGTCAGCATGCAAGGTTAACCCATTCCTGAATTTCACTGAGAACTCACAAGGCAAGAAAAACATGTTGGGTTGGCTTGTCTCTCTTTTTCTCACTAATATATCTTTAGAAATTATCCTTTTCAATACAATATCCACACATCCTCTGGATAGCTAGCATTTTAAACCTGAAAAGTATCAGCCTTTGGAGCCTGCTCATTTGGGAAGCAATTAGGACTTTCTTTTATTTTTAATGGGCGATAGCCTATGGTTTGTGCTGCTGACATCTTCAGCATTTGAAAATGGAATGGAAAATGTGTGTTTTTGCCTATCCTGTGGAGAATTGGCCCACCAATTTTCAACATGATCTGGGGTACCCTTTTACAGACAAGGAAAATTATTCATCTATTTACTACCACAACTCGCTTTTTGATACTTTGTGACCTCCAAGTGGATGAAACACTGCATCTTAGAACAAAACTTTGTCAACCAAGGTACTTCAACAGCTAAGTTACAGAATGCCGGGAACTTTTTACTCCAAAGGAATTGAGATTTGGGACTTTTTTGCTGTTTTTTTCTTCTGCTGTTCAGTGCTGCGACTGAGCTGTCATAGTTACCCAAAGTCACATGATCATATATGTTCCTTCATTTTCAACATTACCAGAGTTTCCCAAAAGTTGTGGGGAACCTGGAAGGAACTGATATGATTGCTGAAGCTCCTTGCCACCTCTAGCAAAGTTTTTGCTTGTGGGAAGTTTGCAGGAAGAAAGTTAATAGAGAAATGGTGCATCCATCCCATACAAGCACAGTCCCTCTGTATTTGCTCCATGCTGGCCAGCCATGAATTTCTTGCTCCCTCCTCCATATAGCAGCAGCTGTTACCTGTGGACTGTGCTGGAAAAAGAAGAGGGAGGCATGGAAGGGAAAGGAAGGGAATATTTGCAGTGCTCACTGCAAGCTTTCCACAGAGAACCTCAATGGGAATGCTGACAAGAAGTTGGAAGACAGTCCCACTCTAACTGATATTTTGCCTACCTGTGGTCATTTTGGTTCTATGTTTTGGTAAACAATGGCCCAATAGGTCATGGCTGGTCTAGTTTTGACTTAAAATAACTGGTTTTAACAATTAAGGGGATCATCTACTTTTCATATGTTGATCTGAGATGAATGTATAACTTTATGTGAAATCTGAAGACATACTTCTATTCTCCAGGAAGTTAAGCTATTCTCCAAAGCACCTGATTGCAAGACAAGAAGCAAAGGATGGACACTGATCAAGGAAAGAAGCAACTAGAACTAAGGAGACATTTTCTGACAGTTAGAACAATTAATCAATCAAACAGCTTGCCTCCAGAAGTTATGAATACTCCAACAGTAGAAGTTTTTAAGAAGAGATTGGACAATCATTTGTCTGAAATGGTAATTCTGCCTGACTTGAAGACCTCCAAGCTCCCTTCCAACTCTGTTATTCTGTTATTCCTTGAGACCATCATAAAAGCAAAATTTAAGGGAAGATGCTCAAGGATTCCTGTTGAGGTAATTCCCCATTAGGAGAATGAGCGCATACAGGGAGACGTATCTGAGAGCAGTGTGTGAATAATACACACACAGCACACAGATACACTGTACAGTAAATGTAGGTTTTTACTTCCAGAAAGGTTTAAGCAAAGTTCAAAACAAAGTCATTCACAAGTAAATCAGTCAGTTTTCAATCCAGGGATAATCCAAATATCAAATTCCAGTATCATTAACAGTTCAGTATCAGACTTACATTAAATCCAGTAATATCAGTCAATTAGGAAAAATGGAGGAACGGCAATCCTTTCCAACAGAAGGAAACAGAAATACACTCACACTCTCTTCTGAGACTCAGACAAAGACAACCCAGGTTTCTGGCTCCATCTTATGGCCGCTTCAGAAACCACACCTAATTACAGTTTTGCATTTTCTTAAAAATACAGTTTTAAAATGTTTATCCTGGTTTATATATTTCTAACCCAAATACCTGTTAGGTGACTTATATTCTTAACAATCCCCATCCAAGAGGCAAATCAAAAGAACTAAGCCATCAATTTGTTTTTTAATGGGAGATCTCTTTTTTAAAACCTGTAATTCTGGCAAATTAAATCTAAATAGAATGAAGGTTGTATGATTTTAGATTACCCCTTTACAAGATCAAATATACCAATTTAAAAGGGCAAATTAAGCATGCTGAATTCTATGTTTAGTGACAGAAATCACACCTTTTAAAATGATTTGTACGCCCTGTGAACATTCAGAAAAACAACCCTAAATGAACTGGTTCAAAGACTGTTTATAATGGAAGCAAAAATCAAACATCGTAATCACTTAGGCTTTCCCGCTTTCTTTCTCCTAACCTTCTTCTTAAAACTGATCTTAGATGCTGATTTTGGTTATTTTAAACTCATTTTGGAATGGATCTATGCATATGCTATGCATATGGTGCATAAGCGCACCAACGTGCCTTCCGTCCCTGTCCTATTGTTTCTTCTATTTTTCTTATATGTACCCATTTCATGTATTCATAACTATGTATATACTTATACCTATTATCTTGTAAGTGATTGACAAATCAAAATAAATCAAAATAAAAAATAAAAAATCTTTGAAATGAAGCACACTTTGCAAGTTTAATTGCTTTAATGTGGATACGTATGTAGACAATATTATAGCTTGGAACTTGACACACAATGAGGCTGTTCATTGACTTCTCATCACATTTCAATACATTGTATGAAAGTTTATGGGGTGTCACCTCCCCAGCCAGAAGCTAAAAGTTGGCAAGGACACAAAATAAAGGTTTCATAAAGCATTTTTTCTGTAAAGGTTTACCTGTACAATAGCTTCCTTGGCACAGAGGCCATATATGTATGTTTAAACCATGAAGGTTGGACAACATGCAACTCAGTGCTGAGATCTAAATCAAACATAAGTAGCCAGAATGTTTTTATTTCCTATCAACTCAGGGAGCCCTACCATTTTTTTAAAATTCTGGCTAGAACCATGGTTCAACAAAGTGAGATCCTAAGCAGGATCCTAAAATAAATGCATTATAATGCAATGCCCTGGTTTTGAATTAATTAAATAGGCAATATCAAGTTGGTGTTAACACTTAATGACCACATAGATGGATTTTCTTTGGGACAATCTGCCTCTAACTCAGTTTTTTTTCAGATTTTCCAACAGTTTACAATGTCACTGTATCTGACTCCATCCACCCTGCTAATGATTATTCTCTTCTTCCCTTCCTTTCCCTTCCCTTCTGTAGACTTTTTAAAGGAGCTAGATCTTCACATAATATGTCCACAATATGATAATTGGAGTCTGATTAAACTCTATTTATTTGGCTATCCATGATATTCTCAGGAATACTTACTTTAAGTATATTTCTTTAAACGAATATATTTTTCCATCACTGTAGTCACATTTTACTTGACAAAAAAATTTATGATGGTAAGGTGACCAGACAACCCCATGTTTTGGAGAATAACTTGGTACCTCAGGACACATTGCAGCAGAAGGCCATGAAAGACAATTCTCCTGATCTATTGAACTATTTCCCTCTTCTGATTCTCTCCTCTCTCACTTTCTCTGCCTCCCTCTCTCTACTACTACTACTACTACTATTATTATTATTATTATTATTATTATTATTATTATTATTATTATTATTATTATTATTATTATTATTGCACCATACTACTGCCTTCACTTTACTCTGCAGGGAAATATTTGATATATCTGTATAGTTTTTTTTTCTTCAATAATGGGAGAGAAAGAGGTAGAAAGAAATTGAAAATTTATCTCCTCCCAATTTCTTACTGTTTTCCAGGTTATCTTGTAGTCTGCAGCCTTCACAATTGCTTTTTTAAAGGGAAGAGACTGAGGGAGAAAACCGGATGCCACTAAACATATTCTCCATTTTGACCTTGGGGGAGAGCACTCTTGCTGATACCATATCTGCCTAATGGTTAAAAATGTTCTTGCCTGCACAACTGTTCCTGGTTTGGAAAAAAAAATTCTTTGGTGTCTATACACATTCTAAACCAAGAGCAGCTCTAAGTTCAGCAACAGGTGGAAAGGATTGTTCCAATCTATTTATAACTGCCTCCTTCTCCAATGGCTGCTTTGTCAGCCCTACAGGGGTTGCTGAATTTGTCATTCTGTTTCTCTTCATCTCTGCCAACCACAGTTCAGAGTTCACCTATCTGGCCCCTAATATGACGGTAATAAGACCCACACAGCACTAATAATATGAATAGTGTTTATCCAGATTCCATCATTTTTGTTAAGTCCTGAGCATGGTCGCAAGGAACGGAGACGAGACATCGAACTGGGACTTCAACTCTTTATTCGTGACTTCAGAACAGAGCAAAATATAGAGCTGGCTTTTATAGAGCTGGCTGCTGTCAAAAAAACCCAATGGTTTGAGTTTACTGCTCTAACAAGCGTCCAATCAGAGAGACCCGCTGTCAGTCAATCAGATCGGCCAGAAACAATCAATCACGACTCGCTGTTCGCGGGCCAATGAGAAGTGCAGGATTACGAGCCTGCTGTTAAAGTAATGCTATTAGGGTTGTTACTGATGCGTTGCCTTAGTCCATAACACCCCTCCCCCCTAGGTTCCGTCTGAGGGGTGGGGTGACGTATTCTTGAAAGTAGGCAGGTCGCTTCACCTGTCTGCTTGATCTGTGCTGTTCCACCGGTTTCTGTCCTGGCTCTGGTTCCAGTGGGCTGCTTGCTGAGCTGGGTGGCGAAAACGGTCCCGCTGTTTCGTTGAATGGCTCTGGGCTGTCCTCTCTACTCTTGCCAATGCTGTCATCCGGGTTCCCTGGATCTGTTTCCATCGCGGTGCTGTCATGCGGCGAGGCAACTTCCTGGCTCGGTTCTCCTTCTGGCGGTGAGTGTCCCATGGTTGGTTGTGTAGACTGCTGGGTTCCAATTGTTAAGTCATCTGTTATTTCTTTTTCGGCCCCCTCGATGTCCCTTCTCCCCCAGTTTGAGATTCAGGGGATGAGATGGGAGTAGGTGCTAGTCTGGATCGAAGTTGGTCTATGTGGCGCTTCCACATTTTGCCATCTGCAGTTTGTAGACAATAGTATCAGGGTCCCGTAAGTTACGTTATGGTAGTGGGGACCCACAATGGGTCACCCGAGAAGTTTTTCACAAAAACGGGGTCGCCTTCCTGGAATGATCGACACTTGCTGCTGGATCCCAGGGGTTGTTCAGGTGTGTAAGCAGGGTGGAGGCGATCGAGATGTGAGCGAAGTTTCCGGCCCATCAGGAGTTCAGCTGGGGTTCTGTTTGTGGTGCTGCTTGGGGTAATATGTTGGAGAGAAGCATCTGGGTTATCTTGTTGTCAATGTCACCCTGGTCCATTTTGTGTAAGGTCTTCTTTACAAATTGAACCATTTGCTCAGCCCTACCGTTGGCCGCAGGGTGAGCTGGTGATGTTAAGGCATGGCGGATGCCCTGGTCTGCTAGGTACTGTTCGAATGCCAGGGCAGTGAATTGAGGGCCATTATCAGAGACCAGGACATCCAGCAATCCGTGGGTAGCGAATAGCTTATTCAGTTTTTTGATGGTGCTTTTCATTTTGTGGACCTCGAGCGGTGGTGCTTTTCATTTTGTGGACCTCGAGCCAGTTAGAATAGGCATCCATGGTTAGAAGGAAAGTGTGTCCTCTTGTGGGTCCCGCAAAATCGATGTGGATACAAGACCAGGGACCTCGAGGCGTTTCCCACTGAGTTAGGGGTGTTTTTGGAGGAGCAGGGCAAGTCTCCTGGCATTTGCTGCATGTCGCCACTCAGGTCTCTGTCTGCTTGTCTAAACCTGGCCACCATGCGTAACTCCTTGCCAATGCCTTCATCCGCACGATGCCTGGATGTCCATCGTGCAACATTTTTAAAACTTTATGTTGCAATTTCTCCGGGATGACAACTCTGTCTCCCCACAAGATGCAGCCCTTTTGAGAGAATAGTTCTGTCTGTCGATTCCTGAATGGCCTGAAAGTGTCGCCAACCCCGTTCCACCCAGCTGAGGACTCGTGCCAAAGAAGGGTCCTTTTTTGTTTCTGAGGCGATGTCTCGAGCGGTCAGTGCCAGTGATTTAAGAGTTTCGATTTGCAATATGGCTAGGGTTGGAGCTGGGACATCTATGATGTCTGGTAGTGGAGAGCGGCTCAAAGCGTCAGCGTGGGGAATGGCTTTCCCCAGGCGGTGTTGCAGTTGGTAATCGTATGCGGCTAAAAACTCCGACCAACGTGTCATTCTTGGTGATAAAATGTGGGGAGTTGGTTTGTTTCCCACTAAAATGCCAAGTAGTGGCTTGTGGTCTGTAATTATGGCAAAGGGTCTCCCATACACATATTCATGGAAACGTTTAATTGTGGGTACAATGGCGAGAGCCTCTTTATCAAGTTGACTATAGTTCCTTTCAGTTTTAGGCAAAGTTCTTGTAAAGAACGCAATAGGTGCCTCATTACCGTTTGGCAGGACATGGCTTAAAATGGCTCCCACTCCAAATAGTGAGGCATCACAGGTAACCATTAAGGGTAGAGTCTCGTTGTATTGTATCAATACAGCACCAGAAGTTAAGAGGTCTTTTACTTGTTGAAATGCTCGTTCTTCACCTCGTCCCCAGACCCAGGAAGCCTTTTTGTCGAGAAGTCTATGTAGGGGCTCAGCTACGGTCGCCTTCTGGGGCAAGAAGATGTTATAAAAGTTAATGAGTCCCAGGAAGGCTTGAAGGTCTGTCTTATTTCTTGGCCTTGGGGCATTTTTGATTGCAGTTAGTTTTTTTTCAGTGGGGTGGATTCCATGTCTGTCGAGAAGGTATCCCAGGAACTCTCCTCTCTCCATACAAAGTTGACACTTGTCCCTTTTTACCTTCAGGCCAGCATCTTTAAATTTTTGAAGAACCCTTCTGAGTCGTTGTTCTAATAACTCTTTCGTAGGGGCAGCTATTAAGATGTCGTCAAAATAAGGCACGACGCCTTTTATACCTTGTAATAATCTCCCCATCAAACTTTGGAAAATGCCCGGTGCCACGCTTACTCCAAATTGGAGTCTATTGCACTTGAAGGCACCTCTATGTGTAACTATTGCCTGGGCTTCTGCAGTCGTTGCATCTATGGGTAGCTGTTGGTACACCTGAGTAAGTCCAATTTCACAAATATTTTTCCACCACCCAGGGAGTGAAGAAGGTGTTGGACCACCGGTACTGGGTAAGCGCTCTGCTGAAGCGCGTTATTTAGGGTGGCCTGGTAATCCCCACAAATTCTTAATGAGCAATCTGGCTTTATGGGTGTTACTATTGGAGTTTCCCATCGGGCATGGTCAATCAGTTCCAAAACACACTGGGCTATTAATTTGTCTAGTTGCTCATCGATCTTTGGCTTGAGGGCAAAAGGCACCCGACGAGGCTTAAGGCGAATGGGAGCCACATCAGGACTGAGATTAAACGATATAGGGGTCCCCTTGTACTTGCCTAACGTTCCTGTGAACACGTCCTGGAATTCCTGGATGAGGGCCTCTTCCCAGTCATCACTTCCGGTTTGGTGTATGCCAGCTAGTTCAATTCCGAGTGGGGTGAACCACTGTAACCCTAACAAACTGGGCCGGTCATGATCGACAACAGTCAGGGGAAGCGTTGCGGTGCGGTCCTTGAAGGATACTTGGACGTGGCTGGAACCGACAACCAGAATTCTATTCCTCTGGTAGTCTTTTAGGATGATTCTTTGAGTGCTGAGGTCCTGGCGACAGATGGCAGGGATCAGCTGTTTGAGGGTTTTCCAGGAGACCATCGATAGGGATAATCCCGAATCAACTTCCATCACGCACGGTCGATTCTCAATAGTGACTTTTACGTGGATCTTTCTTGCATCTCGTGATGAAGTGTGGCCGATAGTGATAGTTTGGTGTGCCTCTTCTCGTCTCGTTGAAGTGGCAGGTGCTCGATTTCTGTAGTAGTGATTGTTCCATTGGTGGTTCAGGCGGTCCCGATTTCCAGGTGGTTTGCCTGTCTCCCAGCGGAGGTTATTCTCCCTCCGGCTTGGACTGGACTCTCGCTTGCTTCTGCAGACCTTTGCGATGTGGCCTCTTTTCCCACAGGAACGGCAGAGTGCGTTGAGGAATTTGCAGTCCGATTGCGGGTGGTTTGCCCCGCAACCAGCACATTGGCACGGAAGTCTCTGGTTCCTTTGCTCTCATTCCGAGCGGAGCCGGTTGACCTCCTCTGCCTCACTGTCTGAGGATGACTCAAGGTCTTCATGATGGGCAGTAATAGTGTGCCTCTCAGAGGAAAGCGGACTATCGCTAGCGAGTTGGCGGTGCGGTGCATTTGCTCGGCGCATTTGAGCGGCTGACTTCATGGTTGCTTCTGTGGCGATGACATCTTCAAGGCTGATGTCTCCTTGTGCCATGATCTTGCTCTGTGATGTGTGGTCATCTAATTCCAGACCTATTCGGTCTCTCAGGGCTTACTCAAGGTTTGCAAAACCACAGAGTCCTCCCATGTTCCGGAGGTTGGCTACGAAGTCCCCAACGCTCTCGTTCTTCCGTTGGTCCCTCTGGTAAAACTCATGTCTTCGTATCAGTATAGGTACTGCGGGTGCGTAATGGGCCCGGAGGATCGGTGCAAGGTTATCCCAATCCATGGTCTTCACTTCCGCCGGTTTGGCAAGTGCTTTAGCCATTTTAAAAATGGCGGGGCCGCAGTGGGTCAGGAAAACCGCTTGTTTCTTGCCAGGCGTAGCATCTATCAGATTGTTGGTCTCCAGGAAGATCTGGAAACAGTCTACGAGTCCCAGTCTTCGTTTGCCGGGTCAAATGGAGCAGGTGGTATGGCGCCGCTGGTCATTCTGCCATTTGTTGCGTGTGCTCTCAGCCACGTGCTCTGTCTTGTTCGATGAGTATTTAGTCAGCTCTATCATCTCCGCATCCCACCCTTGTCGCCAGTGTTAAGTCCTGAGCATGGGCGCAAGGAACGAAGACGAGACATCGAACTGTGACTTCACCTCTTTATTCGTGACTTCAGAACAGAGCAAAATACTTAGGCAGCAGCAGCTCTTTTATAGAGCAGGCTGCTGTCAAAACAACCAATGGTTTGAGTTTACCTCTCTAACAAGCGTCCAATCAGAGAGACCCGCTGTCAGCCAATCAGATCGGCCAGAAACGACCAATCACGACTCGCTGTTCACAGGCCAATGAGAAGTGCAGGATTACGAGCCTGCTGTTAAAGTAAATCTATTAGGGTTGTTACTGATGCATTGGCTTAGCCCATAACAATTTTATTTTACATCTCGTCTTAAAAATAGCATAGAGACAATATTTCTTTATTCTCTCTCTCTCTCTCTCTCTCTCTCTCTCTCTCTCTCTCTCTCTCTCTCTCTNTCTCTCTCTCTCTCTCTCTCTCATCTATGCAGGAGGCTTTAAGCTAACTGCTGAGGTTAATTATCATGCCTACGAATGAAGGCAGACCTCTCTGTGAACAATTGCTTATAAAGAAATTCTGCAAAAGGTGGGAAGGGTTTAGAGACAACCAAGATAAAAATATTTCCCATCATTGTTGTCTGCGTTTATTCTTATTTATTCTGATTGCCTTTGGAAGAGGATTTATACCTCCAACAAAGGCACTTGATTTGGATATTCTATCCCCATATCCGCATGGACATACTTTTTGAAAAACTACTAACAGGATATATATAGGGTCCTCTGGATTAGATGCTATGGAAATAACTACAAAGATTTCCTTCTTAAAACTTCCAATTGTAGACTTTTCCATACAACAATTTCTCTTTCCATGAAGTTTTGTATGAAATGGCATGGCAAGATTTAAAACTGGCTGCAAATTTGTTGTCTCAGCTTTCAGTTAGGATAGCCTGAATGTCTTTGGAGAATAGAGAAGATGGTTCCTAAGTCAAGTCTGCAGAATCAGACTCACTTCCCATCTAACCCAAAATGGACTATACCGATATCTGGATGATTTCCACTGTTATGTACTTGTTTTTGCATACTCGTAATACTGCATTCCTATTGGACAGATACTATCGCCTAGCGATTGGTAGATAACAGTTTTGATTGGCCGCCTAAGCGGAAGGAGTTTTAAATAAATGCCATTGGTTGCGAGCCGTGATCAGCCGCTATAAAAAGGGCTGCCATGGCTTGACTTTAGTTGAAGTTACTGACAGTTTAATAAAGAGCTGAACTCAACTCTGGTCTTGAGTCTACTTTGTTCTGACGATAGAACATCCACAATCTCCAGAAAAGCCCTCCAAGGTTACTTGCCATCTGTTCTTATAGAAAGCATTCATTCTTCCCCAAATGAGGGTCTCACTCTCACCTAATATATCTCATGCATATACAAACTGTATATATATACATTTTGAACTTGAACTTGGAACCTCTGTTCCAATGCCCTGAATAATGTAACTTGTTCACAGAGAAGTGCCTCAAAAATTGCATTTTTTTGGATGCAATTTAAAAATTTGTATTTTTTCCTTAATATATAAAATGTTAAGATTGTCTATTTGGGACCCAAGAATTCTTATCAATGTGCTTATTTGATATTTTAAGCATTATTTGATCTTTCAAGTATTAAGGGCTATATGCTACTATTAGCAACGTGTGGTATGTTTTTTATTTTATTTTATTTTATTTGGTTTGTCAATTGCTTACAAGATAATAGGTATAAGTAAAAACATAGCTATGAATACATGGATACATATAAGAAAAATAAAAGAAACAATAGGACAGGGATGATAGGCACGTTGGTACGCTTATGCACGCCCCCTACAGACTTCTAAGGAAAGGGGTGAGGTCAATAGTAGAAAGTCTAAGGTTAAAGTTTTTGGGGTTTGGGGAAGAAACCACAGAGTCAGGTAGAGTATTCCAGACATTGACCACTCTGTTGCTGAAGTCGTATTTCCTGCAATCAAGTTTGGTGTGATTAACCTTGAGTTTGTATCTATTGTTTGTTCTTGTATTATTATGGTTGAAGCTGAAGTATTCATTGACAGGTAGGACATTGCAATGTATGATTTTATATACAGTACTTAGATCGGACCGAAGGTGTCGTAGTTCTAGGTTTTCTAGGTCTACTATTTCAAGTCTGGTGGCATAAGGTATTTTGCAATGAATAGAGGAGTGGAGAACTCTTCTTGTGAAATATTTCTGGACTTTCTCAACTGTGCTAATATCAGATACCTAATGTGAGTTCCAGACTGATGAGCTGTATTCGAGTATTGGTTTAGCAAATGTTTTGTATGCTCTAGTTAGTAGTGTAATATTACCAGAGAAAAAGCTACATAAGATTTGGTTAACAACTCTTAATGTCTTTTTGGCTATGTAGTTACAGTGGACTCTAGCACTTAGATCATTTGAGATGACTACTCCAAGATCCTTGACAGAGTTTGGCATGGTTTTGTTTGTTTCTCTTTCTATTCTTCAAGTCCTCCTCCTCCTGATTATTATTCGTTTTATTATTCCCTTTATATCTGCTTTCCACTGGAGGCTCAAGGTAATCTTGAGGGATTTTCTATTTTATCCTCGTAACAGTCCTCTGAAATAGGTTGGCATGAGAGATATTGACTGTCTCAAAATCATCCAAGGTGCCATTTCAAAGTTAAAAGACCATTTCAAAATTAATCTGTAGGAATGGAACAAATAATTGAGAGCCCAGTTTGAAATTTTCAATTCTGTTGTAATACACATTCACTGTAAGAAAAATATTTATGCTTTTATATATTACTTTGTCTTGTTCAGAAAAAAAAAATGGGATGTAGTAGCATAATAACAAGACAATTTAAAACTGCTAACCAATTTTTTTCAACACTTCCACACTGTGAATTATACCCTTATGTGTGCTCTTTCTGAGTTGAATTGCACTCTTCTGTACTGTGTGTAACTGCATGTATGTGTGTGTTTATACCCATGTGAGTATGCATCTCTGTGTGTATATGTCTAATGCTGCTTGCTGTGTCCTTGTGAAGGTTAAACAAGAAAAATTGGAGTGGAAACTGGCATACTCTGTCAACAGGATAAATCTAGCAGAGGCTGAAGAAACCTAAGCCCTCCCACAACTTTTGCCAACTAAACTGCCCTGAAACTTACTGATCCTTTTGTGGTGGGTGCTAGGTAAGTGTGATTGTGATTCATCATGCCTCTTCAAAAAGAAAGCTTCAGATTATAATGGTTCTATATTTTCAGGCATCCTGAGAATGAGGCAGCAGAGCAGAATCCTTTTTAAGTAAATAATAAAACTTTAGAAATTGCAATGCAGGTTTCAGGGTAGCAAAAGGTGGAATAGCAAACTAATTAATAAATAAAACAAATGCTCATCTCTCTCTCTTTCTCTCTCTCTCTCTCTCTCTCTCTCTCTCTCTCTCTCTCTCTCATAGTGTTGATGGGTCAGTTGATGGGGTGTCTGTGCCTCATCCTATCTTCCTNTTGATGGGTCAGTTGATGGGGTGTCTGTGCCTCATCCTATCTTCCTATATTTACTTATTTTATGAAAAAACTATTTTAGAAGAGAATCAAGGGCAGGAGGAAGCATTTACCAATTCTCTTTTGCAAACCCTGGCCCTCCATCTAATCCCATCTGTTTCCTATCCCTAACCCTGAGCAGTCTTTTTATTCCCAGAAAACATTCCAATCCAAAGGAAAGAGGCTGTTTCCTGGTATTGTCTTCTCCTTCTGCCTTCTCAGTTTCACCTTGCATGTTTTTTGAGACCATTAAAAAAGGAAATACTGTTAGTAAAACCGACTTCTGTCTATTTTCATTAGCAGGAGTATCCCCTGAGCAGAAACCTACTTAAGGGAGATTGGGATTCAAACAGGGTTGTTTTCCTCATATATGCAGAGTCAACTCATAAGCCACACAATATGAATTTAGGGAAAGGAAAATTTAACCTAGTCTTGCCCAAATACATGGGATTTTGAGAAGATTCAAAACTGCTACACACCTAGAAATTGCCAAGATTTTTTGTACATGCGCCTAATTAGTTTACAGAGCAAAGATACTCTTGCTTTCCCTTTTATGAATTTAAAGTGAACAACACTAAGGAAAGAGTTGCTCTACTGTATAATTGTGCCAAATTCTCACTGTTGCAATTCAACATTAGCATTATTTCATGTATAGACTGTGTAACTCACACCAGTCCAGAGAATTGGGTGGCATTGTCACCTCCAAACAGCATTTCAAATCAATTGTGGATGCCATTCAAATCAATTGTGTGATTTGTTTAGAGTTGATATTGCATTTCAAATTCCCAGAGGTTGTGGGAGGAGCTTCTGGCTGCTTGTGAAGGAAGCAGAGGGTAAATAGAAAAGAAAGAGGCAGTTTGAATTGCTTCCATTGCATTTCAAATTCCCAGAGGTTGTGGGAGGAGCTGCTGGCTGCTTGTGAAGGAAGCAGAGGGTGAGTAGAAAGGAGAAAGATAGTGGCCTGTGCACCTAACTTCAGGAACCTTGGGTGAGAGTGACCGTGTCATACTAGAATTCAACATAACACAAACACAAGCAACAGAACATAATGACACCAGAGTCTTGGATTTTAAAAGAGCTGATTTCAATAAACTCAGGGAGATCTTGGGAAAGATTCCATGGATGAAAATCCTAAAGGGGAAAACAACTCAAGAATGTTGGGAAACTCTAAAAAGTATGATCAGAAGATAGAAGCCCAGACCAGAACAATACCACTGGTAAAGAAAAACAAGAAATCCAAGAAGAAACCAGCATGGCTGCACAAAGATCTCTCTAGCAAATTGAAAGAAAAAAAAGGACAAGTACAAAAAAATGGAAAGAAGGACTTACAACTAAGGCAGAATATCAGCAGATAGCCAGAATCTGCAAAGATGAAGTCAGGATAGCAAAGGCTCAGAACGAACAAAGACTTGCAACAAAAGTCAAAGATAATAAAAAAAGTTTTTCCAACATATAAATAACAAGTAAAAAATCAAGGAAACAGTTGGTCCACTGAAAAGAGAAGATGGCAAGGAAGTAACATGCAACAGAGAGAAAGCAGAACTGCTTAACTCATTCTTTGCATCTGTCTTCATGCAAAAAGAAACTATAGCACAACCCACCAAAAACATAACTGTAAAAGACAGACCAGAAATAAAAGTTGAAATAAGCAAAAAATAGTAAGAGAACACCTGTCTGATCTTGATGAAAACAAATCACCGGGGCCTGATGGATTACATCCCAGAGTTTTAAAGGAGCTGGCAGAGGTCATCTCAGAACCACTGCACCATATCTTTCAAAAATCCTGGACCACCGGGGAACTACCAAAGGGCTGGAAAAGAGCTGATGTGGTTCCTCATCTTCAAAAAAGGGAAAAAAAACAGACCCAGGAAACTATAGACCAATCAGCCTAACATCAATACCCGGGAAGATACTGGAAAAGATAATAAAAAAACAGATCTGCAAACATCTAGAAACAAGTAAAGTAATAACTAGCAGTCAGCACGGATTTGTTAAAAACAGATCTTGCCAAACCAATTTTATTTCATTCTTCAATACAGTGATTAAATTAGTAGACCAGCAAAATACTGTGGACATAATATATTTAGATTTCAGCAAGGCATTCGACAAAGTAGACCACAACCTATTTCTTTGTAAGTTAGAAAAAAGTGGAATAGATAGCACCACCACTAGATGGACTCGCAACTGGCTGGCAAACCATACTCAATGAATAGTCCTTAATGGGTCTAAGTCTACATGGAGGGAAGTAAGCAGTGGGGTGCCACAAGGTTCCGTTTTCGGCCTACTACTCTTCAATATCTTCATTAACGACTTAAATGAGGGAATAGAAGGGGAACTTACCAAATTTGCAGATCATACTAAGCTGGCAGGAATAGCTAACACCCAAGAAGATAGGCTCAAGATCCAGATGGATCTTGACAGACTAGAACACTGGGCCATATCTAACAAAATGAAATTCAACGTAAAGAAAAGTAAAGTCCTACACTTAGGCAAGAAAAACCAAAAGTACACATATAGACTGGGTGAAACCAGGCTCAATAGCAGTAACTGTGAGAGGGATCTTGGAGTCTTAGTGGACAACCAGCTAAATATGAGCCAGCAGTGTGCAGCAGTAGCCAAAAAAGCTAATGCAATCCTAAATTGTATTAACAGAGGTATACAATCAAGCTCAAGGGAAGTACTAATACCACTCTATAAAGCCTTAGTAAGACCACACCTAGAGTACTGCATCCAGTCTTGCTCACCACATTATAAAAAAGATGTTGAGATTCTAGAAAAAGTACAGAGAAGAACAACCAGGATGATTAGGGGACTGGAGGCTAAAATATACAATGAACGGGTGCAGGAACTGCACTTGGCAAGTCTAGTAAAGAGAAGGACCAGGGAAGACATGATAGCAGTCTTCCAATATTTGAGGGGCTGCCATAGGGAGGAAGGGGTCAAGCTATTTTCTAAAGTGCCTGTAGGCCAGACAAGGAATAATGGATGGAAACTGAACAAGGAGAGATTTAACCTGTAAAGAAGGAGAAACTTTCTGACAGTGAGAACAATCAACCAATGGAACAGCTTGCCCTTGGAAGTCGTGGGAGTGCCATCACTTGAGACTTTCAAGGGGAGATTGGACTGCCATTTGTCAGAAATGGTGTAGGGTCTCCTGCTTAGTTGGGGGGTTGGACTAGATGACCTACTAGGTCCTTTCCAACTTTGATTATTTGTTATCTGTTATCTGAAATGTGGATGCCATTCAAATCAATTGTGGATGCCATCAGCATGTTAGATTAGGATCATTTTATTGGCCTCACAGAACATGAGGAGGGAAGAAATTTCCCAAAACATATCCCCCCCAAAAAAGTTTTAAAGCATAGAACCCCCCCCCCTCAGAAAAGCTCTATCACCTAGTCCATATCCACCTAATTTCTTAAAAACTTTCCACAAACCCTCTTGAGGTGTTCTTACTAGATGTGCAGGCTCAGTCAATTTTGGAAACCTGCTGGTAACCAGTGCAAAAAATATTAGAAGTAGTGCTGCTCTGCAATACTGGAACTGATTCAACAGCAGCGCATCTTGGACCATTGCATCTTCTCTAGAGAATAAGAAAGATGAGCTTGATGGAAATATGTAAGAACTGTTACCTAAGCAAAAGGATCTGAAACATTTTAAAGTCCAAAACAGCCAGATAGCATTTATAACCAGCTCAGATGGACAGCTCCCTAATTCACTTAAGTGTAAGACAGAGGACATGCAGCACCATAAGCTTGAAAATCCATTTCTTATATCAATCTCAATAAAATTAATTTTAGACATCCTGTGAGGCTGATTTGCTCCACCTAGTGGGACTAGCAACTTCTGTCTTCAAATATTGCAAATATTATCCCAAATAAAGCATTTTACAGTAATCCAGATATTTTGAGATTATGGCATCAATTACCAGAAATCTGGGTCCAAGTAAGCATTTGCTGCACCAGTTAAAGTTGGGTGAAGCCCCCACCACCAGCAGCCACAGCTCCACCTGTTGTTTAGGTCAGGGATCTCCAACCTTGGCAACTTTAAGCCTGGAGGACTTCAACTCCTAGAATTCTGGAGACCCCTGATTTAGGCAGTATCCAAGAGTCCAAGAGAAGCTCCAGACACCAACATCTGTGTATGGTGGGGGCTTAACCTCATTCAGAGTAACTACTGGGACTGATGTCTTCAGATGTTTATTGACATACAGCAATTAATCCTGGAGATAAGTACTTAGCTTGGGCTTATTTTACCTGAGACTTCGAATATTGATTCAAGCTCTCCACAATATTCCTGGCATGGCTTGGTGTGCTGAGGTACAGCGGAATATCTTCAATGTGCTTATGACAATTCACACCAAACTGACACATTCTTTTCCTCCTTGGCTTCATAAATCTCTTAAAATGTCACAAGAAAGAACACCAATATCACTTGAGGTTTTTTTTTCTTTAGATGCTTTTGGTGTTATCTTGTCAAAGACTTTAATAAGGAACTTGATTACTATTAGAATTGCATTCACTTTCCAATTATGCTGTCCCCCTCACTATCCCAAAGGATCTATGGGTCCATTCTCAAAATAGTTCAGGAATATACAAGCTTTGGGTCTGGTCTGAGGGAACACCTTAGATTTAGGCTAAAGCGTTTTGTGTTTCAGACTTTCATGAGAGTCAACCAATAGGAATCTATGGCCATTTACAAGCCTCTGGTACTAATTACTACTGATTACAGCTAGTTCAGACAAAATACCCATGTTGGTTGAATATTTTCCTTCAGATAATCCTTCCTAACTCACTCTCAGGTTAATGTAGAGACAACAGGGAATGGCCTTGAAGGATAAAGGAAAGATCCATTTCCAAGGCAATAATCAGATAAGCGTGGTTTAACTCCATGCCAAGAAATGAATCTGAGAAAATGCCTCAGATAGGCCCATCCCTAATTCACATGGAGATAAAATGAGAGAATGGGAAGCACATTCAGACTTGCAAGATCTTGTTATAATAGCTGTTCTAATTAAAAAAAATAGTTTTTGACTGATATGCAGTCGTGGTATTCTGCAGATTCTGACCAGTTCTGGAGAAATGGTAGTGGAAATTTTGAGCAATTCGGTGAACCTGCAAATACTAGATTTTATAGTATTCTTCCCTGCCACGCCCACCAAGCCACAAAACCATAATTTAAAAAAAAAATTGAATCCCACCACTGTTGATATGGCATTGATTTCTTGACCTACCTGTTGGGGCTGACACTTAATGTCTTTTGTCGAAGGATCAAAATGGAAATGCAAATAAAGAAAGTTTAAAATGTATTTTTTAATAATTAAAACATTTTACTTTTTTAAAAAAATATTGATCTAATGATGATTAAAATTCATGTCATGTTAGCAAATGACAGCTGTCCATATAGAAATGCTGCAGGGGTTAATTTTGACTTTCAGTATTTCAGTATTTCAGGATGAATGTGGAAATCATTGCCAAAGGTTAGTGCTTCTGGAGTACAACTAAACAATTCCAGATGTTCCAAACCACTCTACTATATTGTATTACTGAATGAAGCACTGTATAGATACTTTGCTAATTAAGTGAGGAGAGGCAGAATCAAAAACAATGAATGGAAAGTAGTGACAAGTTATATCATCTCCAATTTCTAACACAGTAAGGAACTGAGATAAACGAGATTTTCTTGGTTCTTCCAAACTGCAACCAAACTAATCTGATAAGAGTATGGTGTTCCATTTTTTTTCCTCCTTGATGGCTTTCGAAAAAAGAAAGAAATGAGAACATGCCATGCCAGTGCTAAGTGGAAAAACTGTATCATTGCCTCTATAACAGGTCAACTGAATGGAAGAAAAATATTGTTTGGAATATTTCTTATGCATTTTGTGCCCAGCACTTCATCCCTTCACAATTTTTTTCCAGTAATCACCTAAAGCAGGGGTGTCAAACTCGATTTCATTGAGGCCCACATCAGGGTTGTGTTTGACCTCAGGGGACCAGGGGGGCATGGCCAGCATAGGTGTGGCCAGCTCATCACTCATCAAAGTTCCATGGCTCCTGCCTGGGCTCCATTTTTGGCCACAATAACCTCCTGCAGCCCTCTACCAGCGAAAACGAAGCTCAGGGGGCCACACACGGCCTTCCCAAGATGCTTTTTTCCTGGCAAAGGCACCATGGGATAGTCCTTCACTTTTTCCAGGGTGGTCCCACAGGACAGATCTAAGCACCCCATGGGCCCAATCTAGCCTGTGGGCCTTGAGTTTGACACCCCTGACCTAAGGAATAACTCTATGGGCAATTTACATGGTAGTTTGGAAGCTACCACTAATTGGTATTCACTCACACTGGAATCTTCTTGTGGTCATGTAATCCATCTTCCCTAACTGGCAATCCATAGAGATAGAGGAACTATGATGCTTTAAAGTTTACCTCTATCACTTTATCACACAATATTGATGAACCCTCTATGGGTCAAAAGTGGTGGAGCTTAAACCTTAAAAAAATAGATAATTTAATTCTACAGCAAAATATACTATATACATTTTCCATTGTAGATTATTACTAAAAGCTTTCAGCAGGAAACTCTTACACTTCAAAAATAAAAAGGTTAAGTAATGGCAAGTTCTGTATCATTATCCATTCTTTGCTTCTCTTTGAAATGTCCCACTAAAATTGTTCCAGAAATAGTAACAGGCTTTTTTTCATTGAAGATCCATATCTAGAAGATCTTGAAAAAGTTTGATCGCATGTTGTGGTTGGTTGCAAACATATTCCTCAAGTTTCAGCCCCATTTGTTTGTGCAAGCTTTTAGCCAGTTTAGACACCACACTTCTCACATTTCCACTCTTCCCAGGTAAGACCCCATTACCAATCATGTTATTCAGGAAATACCAGAGAACAGGAAGGATCTGACGTTCCACAACTGGAGGCTTCCGTGGATAAGCAACAGTCACAAGACCTGAAAGCAAAAGATTGCAGATCTTGAAATAACAAAATTGGTGATTCTCAATCTTGGCTGGTTGAGGAATTCTGGGAATTAAAGTCCATATAACTTCAAGTGGTCACAGTTCAGAAATAGTAAACTAGGATAGCTGCTCACTTTTTTTAATGCAGGCATAGCACTGAAATTTGAAAAACAAGACAATTTCCTTTTCAATAAACAAAAACTGTACATAGATGTGATTTGAATCTAAATTTTTGTGAATTCCTTCTGTAACTATACTGAAAGTACATTTTGAATATTTAAAAATTGTTTGGGGACACTAAGTGGAATTCTGCACATGAGTACCTTATCAGCAGCACCTCTGATTATTGATATTTGGTTATTATTTTAAAACAAATAACCGTAAATGCATTAAGACATTAATTTTGTTCTTAATCCTAAGGTTATTTTACATGCTTTAGGAATTGGAACACCAGATCGTGTAAGTCAAAAACACCAGCCTTTCCCAACCCGATGCATTTGGCTTAGACACCTGGATGGTTGAAGTACGCTGTAATGAATCTTTCATCTGAAGAATGGAACAACTTGCCACAGTCAACTCACCGTGGCCACCATGCCATGGCCAATTCACCACAACCAACTGATCATGGGACAATTCATCATAGCCAACTCACTGCGGGACAACTTAATGTAGGACAATTTTAACAATTCAATTTAATTATATAAAGTAAATAAAAATTATTAAAAATTTTGCCATTCATATTTCATTTGGTCCCTCTTTTTGTATTCATTCTTTAATGATTTTGTTCTACCTTTTCTTTGATATTAGTGTAATTCTTGTCCCACAGCAAGTTGTCTTGTCCCATGGCGAGTCAAATTCTTGTCCCATGGCGAGTTGGCTGTGACAAGTTGGCCATTGGATAGGGGGAAAAGACACTAGCTAAATTTTGGATCTTATTTTTGTTGTGGCTTCTCATTGCTGCTATGAGCTTGATGGTGATTTTAAAGACATTGCTGTCACTTAGCCTGCAATATAAGATAATAATGACCTATCTTATATTGTTGATGTTAGAACAACATATGTTAAATTAATTGCTCATGATAAAAGCTATAGAAACACTAAATAATAATTTCTGCAACATCCTCTATATAGTTTTTGCAAGTTACCATTATTGTCTGGGGCTTAGGATCGGGGTGGGATTCAAATTTTTTAACAACCGGTTCTATGGACATGGCTTAGTTGGTGGGCATGGCTTGGTGGTCATGCGACTGGCTGGGCATGGCCAACTCAGCATCGCTCACATTGAGGCACGTTTCTCCTTGCCTGGCCTCTCATGACTGTGGGGATGCTGCAACAGTCATAAGTGTGAAAAACAGTCATAAGTCACTTTTTTCAGTGCCATTGTAACTTTAAATGGTCACTCCACACAAGCAAAGTACCAGCAAAGCAGGAAAAAAAACTCCAGAGAAGTTCCTGTGACAGGAAGTCTAGTCCTGCTAAGAATGTAATAAGAGTTAATGGAAAGGCAGTTTCTGTAAGCAACATCAGAATGTTTCCTTCCTGCCTTCCTTACAGGATTAGGCCAGTAATTTCTTCTAACAACCGGTTCTCCAAACTGCTTAGAATGTTCTAGCGAATAGGTACAAACTGGTAGAATCCCACCCCTGCTTGGGATTCTTATAGAATAATGGTTTGTATATGTTTTCAAGAAATATAATTATTCCTTATTCATTCAAATATTTGGGAGGACAGTTTATTACATCAAATCTAAAGTGCTATGTATTCAAAATTTAAATTGTGAAAATATAACTATTGATTAATTTTAAAAGTAGATATGCATAGTCCATACAGATTTTAAAAAGAATGTTATTTTCATCCAAAACATTTCATAAGCAGTAAACAAAAAATGAGAAAGTGTACCCAGTGGTGGGATTCATTTTTTTTACTTCCAGTTCTGTGGCGTGGCTTGGTGGGCATGGCATGGCTGGGTAGGCGAGGCAGGGGAAGGATACTGCAAAATCCCCATCCCTCTCCACTCCTGGGGGAAGGTTACTGCAAAATCACCTCTCATCCCCAGCCCACTAACCTGCTTTCCAGCTCCGTTCTCCTGTGCAGGGCAACAAAAGAAGACTCAGCTGATCAACTGGGACTCGGGAGGCAGAGAATAGATGGGGGCAGGGCCAGTCAGAGGTGGTATTTGCTTGTTCTCCAAACTATTCAAAATTTCCATTACCAGTTCTCCAGAACTGATCAGAACCTGCTGAATACCACTTCTAAGTATATCTCAATAACAAGTCTGTACTGTCATTGTTGTTCCACTTCATGTATACTGTGTAAAATGGGGGTTTAGAGGAGTAGGGTAAATACTTACTGTTTTATTATAAAGCCATTTGGTTATTTTACTAAATGGAAGTTGTGCTGATCTTAAATGATTATTATTGCTGTTTTGTGGCTCCTCCCCCCCCCCCCACACACAGGAAAAAGTATAGCTCTTGAATGCTGTCTGTTTTTAGTGGTTGATTGATTTACAGCATAATAGATGGCTTGGTTATCTATTTCAAACAGAGACTTATTTAAATGTCCATATCAAATTTCTAAATTGCAACACTAAGCTAAAGAGTACTGCACGAGTCAAACACCAGTGACGCTGGTGACCTTTTAGTGATATCTGATGAGTATATTTTGGGTCCAGTTACACCTCAGTGACTAATGAAGAACGATTGTGATAAGCTTTCGGATGTATATATTGAAGGAACTTGTTTCAATTTTGGGATTCTGATAAAAGGAGCTTGTGATCTGTTCTCAGCTAGATACAGCTATGGATTGAACCTCTGGCAAACTTTTGCTTTCATTGTCCAATAGATTAAAGAGACCATAGCAACTGGTTTGGGGTAGAGAAAAAATACCAGTTTTCAGAAATAATTCCTGAGTCATCCAAATACCTGGAAAGGACATGACAACTTTGGTTCAAGAAACCAAATCAATAAACCAATTTATTTTACTGAGAATGTTTTACCCACATCTCTCTCCGTCCTCTCATTCCTTCTTAGGAAAGAAAATCAGAGTTTCTTAAATTGTGGTTGTATATCTAAACTTTATACCATATGTTTTAATTTAGACTTCTTATCTTCTTATATCCATTTCTTTGTTCAAAGGTTTCTTCACTGTTTTCCAATTATTGTAAACCAGAACTTATACAATATTAAAAATTCAAAGAATAAAGGGGAAAGAAAATGCTGGTAGAAATAACATCTATTTATTGGTTTGTATCTCAAATGCAACTGAAGTGGAATATTTGATTCTATCCAATATTCATAAACCTGACACAGAAATTTGCAGAAAAAGAATTTTGTATTTTTATTTGGAAATAAACTCAGCTGAATTCCTTCAACAAATAGAATGGGATAACTTTTAAATCTCTGTGGAGTAAATTGTGTATATATTTTTGCAAGATATTCTTCTCTATTTTGGAGACATGAGCCCAATTGATTCAACTTCTTTTAATACCAGTCTTTTCAAAGTGACTGTCCTGCCTGGGTGTTCTTAGAAACAACACCTCCAAGACCGAGTCATGCCTGTGCTAATAAGTCAGAGATCCTCCAGAGAAAGTGCTGGCCCATATACTCAATAAGCAGTCATTTCTCATTTCAAGTTTGAAAAGTTGTAAATAGAAATATACTGCCTTCAGCTGTGAATAAAGGAGCTCTTTGCCTCCTACTGTTATCAGAATTATTGTTCAGAAAAAACTCCACACCATACATAGTCTTTTCTAACCTGCCAGACAGTCCGTGATGTCCTGCAGAGCTCGGCCAGTGAGAAAACGCACTCTGCTGGCAATTATTTGAAGCAGCAACAGGTTGTCTGAAAGGGACAAACATATTGTTTGGGTGCAAATTATTATGGACCAATCAAGAATGCATGTAGGAGGTTACATAAATTACCACATAATAAACAACAAACAATTTCATATCGTGTTATACTTGAATTGAGAAGATATTGTTTTTGCAAATTTAGATGTTGCTCCTACAAGCTATTGAACATATGCTAATCTTCTCCAACTAGCACCCTTCCAATGTGTTGGGACCACAGTAACCAGAATCGCCAGTAACTAATTCAATTGAATTGAAGGCTTGGGGAAGTATGCTTGGAACAATATGGCTAATGCACGAACATTGTGTCTCTGACACTGCGTCTGTGCAATCAACTTACAAACAGAAATAACAAAACAGTTAGCATCATAGCAGTGAAATTCATGATTTGCTTTTGTTTGCAAATAATCAAATTAGGCATCAATGGATCCTGCTTGGCCAGACATTCTTTCCCAATGTATCCAAATATAATCAACACTTCTTGCAATAATCCATTTTGCACTATTAAAAATTTAAGTTATTTTAAATAATGATATTTTAAAAGCATAGTGAAGACACACTGTTTGTTCAGTATTTTAAAAGCAGGGTGAAGATACATTGTTTGTTCAGTATGCCTTTACTGTACAAACTATTTATTTTATTGAACAATGTACTAATGTACTCAAGCCAGTATCTACAACTCTTCAAGATGGAGTACTGCCTTTTCGTTAATGTTCTTTCAGAGATTATGCAAGTGTTTGATGCAAAAGATATATGACCTCTGGTTCTTCCATGCTAATTTATAAAGAAATATGAGGTAGCTTTAGGCAGATTGCCTTAAGACTATGGAATTCCTGCTTCAGATACCAATACCATTAGAAGTCATTTGGGGGGAAAGATTGTATGTTAACTGACATGTATAGCATTTGTATGTTAACTGACAACCCAGAATCAGGCATTTAACAATGGTCCAGGTTTCAGCTTGTAGTGAATAGGTAGCATGCCTACTTGATTTTAAATGGAATCTATTCCAATCCATCATAATGGAGGAAAATGGTACAGAAAATAAATATGTATTAATTAAATGTGGCAAGTGTTGGTTAGTTGACTGGTTATTTTTTAGAAAAAGAGTGTTTTCCTAACTTGCTCCTTCTCAGGTTATGCAGCCAAGATGAATCAAAGAGAACAAAATAGCAAGGAGCAAAAAATTCATGTTCTGATCAATGTCATCCATTGTGATAGATGGAAGAGGAATGGTGTGTGTGCTGAGGAAGGCAACTCTGTCCTTTTAATGATTAATGGAAAGTATCACCATTTGCTGCAGCAAGAACAATTGCTTTGAAATGCTAATATTGAATGTGGAGAGTGGGTGTTAATTATTGATAATCATTGCCCCCTTATTAATATCTTTAAAGATTTTTGCTCACTTGTAAAACTGACTTTCAAAACTCATTCTAAAGTAAAATATGGCACATTTCTCCTTTTTTGTCTTTCAGTAAGATGTGCTGTATATTTCAAAAATCTGAGAATCATGAAAGCCCCAAAAAGCTATTGGTTGGAGATAAATTTAGAGCTGCTTTCCCAGAAGGTCAAGAAATGGGGAGATGCAATGTTTGACAGCAATGGGTGTTTTTTTTTTTTAATCGTCTGCAGCCAGCCTTCACAAAGTAACGAATCAGGTACCAGATAAAAAAACTCAAATCCTGAAATACAGTCAAAGAAGGACACATCCTTTTGAATGAGTTTTATTCTTGTATCCATGCAAACAGGACTCTTTCTGCAAACATAAAGCTAACTGTATATCTTGAAAGTATTGCTGATGTTGATTAGTATATTAAAGCAATTTTTCTTGCTGCTCTGACAGAAATGGGAAAGTTTCTCTATTTCCATCTGATGTTCTGATTCAAATAGCCTTTTCCTAAAATCAATATAAAGAAGGTTTCTGTATGTTTTATATGTTACTGCACGGAAAATAGTACCAAGGAAAAAAATGAATATATAAATTAATGAAAATCAAAACCAGGAAGGAAAAGGTATCTTAGGAAACATCTATAACATGATATTACAATCAGTTAACTACATTTATGAAGCCAGTTATTTTTTTAAAGAATTTTATTAAATTTCAAAAACTAAAAAAGCTAGGTATTAAGAACTCATTATATGTTTCAAAATAAAAATTTCTATCCAGTAACATCTAGACCCTGTGATTTCCAAGGCCATAGAGCCCCATACTTACAAATGACAATCACATGTTCCCTGGAAGACAAAGAAATGTATACACATACTGTCCTCTTGTGGTGGAAGCTCTTAAAGCATCCATGGATAAGGTAAGTCCAGTCAAGGAAGAAAAATAATGTTATTCCACACTAAGAATTTACACAAAGAATTATAATTTCCAGAATGTCAATTATCCTGATCCATAGAAGTATTGGTGGACATGTTTGAACTTAATTCCAGTATCAAGATTATTTTTCTCAGGAGTAATCCACTGGGGTCCAGTATAAAGAAGCAAAGAATTTAGATAAAAGGAGAATAGTCTCTATGCATGTTCAAGTCTCTAACCAAATATAGGTAATCTGTGCACATATTGCTGAATTACAACTA
Source organism: Emydocephalus ijimae (assembly GCA_004319985.1). Taxonomy (NCBI): domain Eukaryota; kingdom Metazoa; phylum Chordata; class Lepidosauria; order Squamata; family Elapidae; genus Emydocephalus; species Emydocephalus ijimae. The sequence goes on from BHEV01008105.1 coordinate 59,165, forward strand.
ATAGCTTCTCCCAGCATTGATTGTGTTTCCTATAGAAGCTGGAAGCTGTAGTTCTACAATGACACATGTTAGCTATCCCTCAGAATTAAGGTAAAGATTCCCCTCGCACATACGTGCTATTCGTTTCTGGTCCTAGGGGGCAGTGTTTATCTCTGTTACAAAGCTGAAGAGAGCTGTCTGAAGACTCTCCATGGTTCTGTGTCCAGCATGACTAAACATCAAAAACTCATGGAACACTGTTACCTTCCCACTAAAGTGGTCCCTATTTTTACATGCTAGGTTGGTAGAACTGCTAGGTTGGTAGAAGTGGGTCAAGTAATGGGAACTCACTCCATTACATGGCACTAGGGATTCGAACTGCCGAACTGCTGATTTTTCTGATCAACAAGCTCATCATCTTAGCCACTGAGCCACAGCATCCCTGTTCCCTCAGAATTACAACATAGTAAAATGAATGTCTGATTCTAAATTCAGTGCTCATGTTCTTCAATATAGTCAGAAATATGACATGGTTTGGATATCAGTAAATCTACTGGGACATCTGTATGTTAGTACTAACTTCAGTCATGATTAATGAAATCCTATAATATGTCTAGCTTATTCACCCACTATAGTATTTTCATATTGATATAAATCTATGTGGTATGAAATTTACAGCAGTCCTTGGTTTTGTAGTTATTGGCAATTGCAATTTCTGCCTTTGGAGAACAATGTTTGAAAGAAGCCGTCATTTAGACATGGATTTATGCTTGTTTGTTCTTCAGAAATGAGCTCAGTAAACTATAAATTTTCTTTTAAGAAGACTATGCATTGGAGATATTTATGGATTGGAGATAGGAGAATGAGCTGGATGAAGCTCATAAGTTAGGGCTTCTACAAAGCTAGCACAGAAGAAACTTATTTGGGAGATTGTCCTCAAATCAAGAGGACAAAAATAACTCATGGGCTATATTCACATAACACACATAAAACCTTGTCCTGGAAATTTCTAGATTTGCACAATACATGGACACAATACACTAACCAAAAAAAACCCTGTCTTCACATCATACAATAAGCAATGAAAAAGCAAACCAGGATTCAAACTTACCAAACTTTTTTTTTTTAAAGACAATTTATAAGGCTGCCAGGTCAAGATGTTACTATGGGTAGATAACTACCAATCATACATCCACATTAATAATTAAAAACAAAAGGCACTATGTACAAGGATAAAAATTCAGCAAAAAAAAAAGTCAATGCATTAAATGGGTCTAGCTAACATCCATGTCCAATGCTTATTGGAAGATCCAAGTCTTCAGAAGGTCATCAAGGCCACTGAAATTCTGGGGGATACACTGTGCAATGGTTAGGTCAGTGGTCCCCAACCTTGTGAGCACAAGGGACTGGTTCCATGGTGAGAGATCTTTCCACGGATTGGAAGGAGCTTGGTTTTGTATGTTGCCTGCATCCAGTGGGTGGGACTTCACTTGCTTGTGTGGCCCAGTTTCTGACATGCTGCACCCTGGTGCTGATTCACGAAGTGGGGGTTGGAGCCCCCTGGGTTAGGCAATATAAGAGAGATAGTTCCCATTACAGGTAATTCTCGGCTTACAGCCAGAACTGAGCCTGCAATTATGCTAGTAAGTTGCGCCAGCCATTAAGTTTGGCATCATGTGACCATACCCAATTTTACCTTTTTTGTGGTGGTCATAAAGCGAATGTGGCAGTCAATAAGTGAACGCCACAGTCAGTGGGCAAATACTGTGGTTCTTAAGTGAGCCCATTGTTTGGTCTAGATATTTTTTGGTGGAAAACAGAAGTATGCATTGGTTTCCAGCAAAAAAGTCATAAATCACAATCACATGGCCATGGGATGCTGCAAACAGCCATAAATATGGGCTAGTTGCCAAGTGCCCACAATGCAATCACATGACCAGGGGAGGGAAACATGCTTCACCATTTTGAATTCAGGACACAACTACCGTTTAGGGGGTTTCCCATAAGTTAGAATGTCAATAAGCAACCCAGTCATAAGTCGAGGACTACCTGTAGAGGGCATTGTTTAATGCAGAGTATTCATAGTATGCCCATGTTTCATCTACATCTATATTCATGCTGCCAACTGAGAAATGGAGTAGCAGAATCGAGTAGCAATTACATCAAATTGCATGTAGGAACTTTTTTTTAAATTCTCTTCAGTTAAAAATAATCATAAAAAAGAGATGGCTTAGTCTTCTACTGGCACTGAATTTTACATGGTGGAGCATCAAGATGGACTTCCACTTCTGCAATCTAAAATTATATTATTAGCTTCTTGTGATTTTGTGATTCTACTGCCTAGTTCTAAGGCATATGCAGATCTGGCCACTGAAGCAAACTTGAGACACACCATCCACCAGAAGAAAACACATACAAACCGCTATCTAGACGCACTCTCACACCACCACCCAGCACAGATCAATTCCGTAGCCGAGA